>SRMA01026915.1:0-13737 GCA_007224835.1 Danionella cerebrum
AAACATCATTTCTACAGCAGAAAACATCAGCAACCTACAAGAGGAATCAGTTCATCTCTTCCTAAACTCACCCTGCCTCATGAGCATGACTTGGTGCTCATGGCGAGCAGCTTCCAGTTCCGTCTCTAGCTTCTCTTTGGCCTCCTTGATGTTACGGTCAACCTGCTCATACTGCTGCTTCTCCATCTCCATTAAAGCCTTCCAGCGCATTGCATACTCATACTCAAAAGATCCTGGTTGAGCAAAACGTGGAGGCTGCTCACGCTCCCTAAAAGAAACAGTAGGGATGGGCAAAATGATCTTTGATTCCAAATTAAGGAAGTTTATCTGTATAGCACATTTCATAAACATTAATATATATTACAAATATAACGTGAACACCAACGTACTTGTGATAAAGTGGGTTTTTGTTGATAAGCCTCTCAGGAAGCCCCTCATCTTCATCGAGCTGCTCCATTGGCTCAACAGTAATAGGACGAGGGAATCTGAATTTTAAACAAAAAAATATCACACGCTACTAACTACTAACTGAGGAGAGAACCCGTGCAGTAGAGACAAATACTCACGCGGTGAGAAGGAAAGCTCCATCTCCACAACGATCCAGGGCTTTCCTGGCGGACGGTTTATTGGCAAACTCCACAATGCCCTTCCCGGTTGGCCAACCACGGTCATTGACGATGACAATAGCTCGTTCAATTGGACCAAACATGGAGAAAGCCTCCTCTAGCAGCTCATTGGACACATACTGAGGCAAGTTCTTGATCATTAGAGCAGCACCGTGTGTTGCAAAGCGAACACGGATCTGCCGTCCAAGGAAGATAGTATCATCCAATTCGGCTTTTGCGATGTCAGCTAGTGTCTTTGTTTCCTAAAGAAAAAAATAACAAAATAAAAGTTTTGAGTCCTGCGATGGACTAGCGAGGGTGTACACCCGCCTCTCGCTCGATGTTATATGTAATAAGCAGGTTAGAAAATGAATGAATGAAGTTTTGAGTTGAAATACAACAAAAACAACTTTTTTGAAAACATTTTGTGACATACTTGAGATTTTCAAATTTCCACCCACCCACAGTCTATGTAACACAACCAATAATAATAGCCAATCCGCAGTGTGGACCACAGACTGAAAAACACTAATGCAAAAACCTACAACAGATTCCACCAGAAGATGGCAGTAGAGGTTAACGTGCACTGTGGGCCACATTCTCACAAGTAGATCTTGGCTTTCAGAGCTTCACTACAGGAGGCATGACATCTTAACCAGAAACAAATGGCGAACTAACTGGGAGCTCTTTACTAGAGCCTGTGAATGAAACAAAATGACCTTTTCATACGTCAATAAATTCTTAGAATTTCCCTTGAGATGTTTCCGTAAGGAACATTTAAAAGAATTTGGTCTTATATTAAAGGCAGCAATTTTTGTTAATCTTGTTTTTATTTATTTATTGGTGTTTCATAACAGTTTTTTTGTTTACTGTGTGTAATATTAATGTTTCAAAGAAGACTGAACAGCAGACCCCCAAACATTTTTACCAATCAGACCCTAGTTCCTTTCTCTTAAAGGAGTTTTTGGTTCAATTTGTCCTTTTCTCCATCAAATACACGACGAGTAGCTGATATAAACATGGAAATTGCTTTAAGGGACTGTACGCAAACTGAAATCATCTGCCATATACTATTCTTACGTCATGTCTTGAGGTTATATGATAATTAAAATAGTTTTTTCTTGAACTACAATTATTTATGAATTAGCATTGGGTCCATAGACAACAATTTTGGGACTGTCTGGATATTGTGGTTCAGGAATTATGGGAAAAGGGCTGGAAAGAGACAATTAGTCCAAAGTGCACCAAAGAGTTCTGTCCTATACTTTTACTTTTTAAGGCATTTCTCAGCTTTTACAAGGCCTAAACTGCAAATCTTGGTATCAAAATGAAGATAGGTTCTTGGGGAGTGGTGTGGATGAGTTAATTTGACAGTCAAGAACACTGGGTAAGAGTAATTGTTGTTGGAATGGCCAAAAAATGAACTCCGCCTAAAAAAAACACATGTTTCCTCCAATATCTCCTTATTTTACTTATAACGAAGCAAATAAACACAATCAATTGTAACCACAACATGTCAAGAACATCTGTAGCAAGTTTGGTGTTCATACTACAAGAAACTAATATTCTGTAAAGGTTTTGATTGAACAAAGTTCAGGCGTAATCCATGTTGGCACAGCTTGGCACAGTTTGGCACAATAATTGAAATATGGAAAAAAATCTTGTCCAAAGCTTCAGCTACGTTCATAGTCTTCTTTTCTTGCTTATGGGACATGATTTCAGCAAAAAACTCCTAAAGAAACGCTGTAAAAGGGGGGTAGAAGCTCATTTACGCCATCTTGCTGCGCTTTTGGGAACCTTTCATTCACAAGCGCTTTCGACGTCGAGCTTCTGCGTGTCCCTACCCCCCGACCATCTGTCCAATCCGGAAGATCTATATATCGCTGGAAAGCTCTGATTCTATGGAAACCAATCAGCTCAACCATTTTGAGACTGGCGGGATCGCCGACGAATCACACGACGCGCAGCGTGGAGAGACCACCTCTTACGCACGGGGAGTCATTCCATATTTGGTGGCGTAATGACGCCACAGAGCTACAGAAATAATCAAAAATGGCGTTTGCGCGAAGCTATCGACCGGACATAACAACAAACGGACTTTTATCGCTATGGAAATAACTTTTTGTTGAAAAAACGGCAAAGGTAAGACAAGATTTACATGCTTGCTTGGTTTTCGCTGGAGTTTTTTCGGGGAACTTTCGCTCCCTGCTCTGAAATACTTCATGCAATGTTAATGAGTTGCATATCACTGGATTCAGCTGGTTGTTAGCTTTCATTTAATGTCAAGGTTTGGGTGTTTCCGTTTATATTGTGGATACATATCGCACATAAACAAAAACGTGGTCATGAATTATACTCCGGACATGTTGTTGTTTATTTGCATGGCGTTCGAGCTGTGGTTAACGGATATGAAATTGAATTAGATACGTTTTTAGAGGAGTTTCCGCTGAACACAACAGTATTTAATATGTGTGGGTTATTCTCAGGGATAGTGAGCTATGATTGAAAATGTAACGCACAAGGGGGCAAGTCCCCGGTACCGGGGACTCTCGGGCTTAAGAGGTTAAAACCAAAAATATAAAAACAAAGAACCATTTTGAAACACACATTAATGTTCCAAATCAAAATTAAACAATAGCTAGGTCACATCATTCCTGCTTAATTCAAAACAGCCTTTAGCCTTCTACAGAGTTCCTCAGAGTGAAAATCTTTTTCAGACAACCACTGGTAATCTTTCCCCTCAAGAAAGATAACCATCTGGAGTTGGGTGAAAAAGTTGGGAGCTTTACTATTATTATGTATATATGAGCATGTTTCCAACTGTGGCGTAAACGCTGGCATTGCTTTTATAATCGGAGTCTTTCATTCACTGTTCATTTTTAACCGTAGATTTTCTCAGGTTCTTGTGATGTTTGGTCTGTTTATGTTGTCCCTTTTCCACGTGAAGTGTTTTAGAGCACAGGCAGAAAAGCAGTATGTAAATGTAAAGAATTTATTTCTGCCGATTGAAATATTAGACCGTATAAGAATCAAGTATTTTCACCGTATAAGAACCAAATGAAGCTGGTAGAAATCATAGACCTGTAGAAATCAGAAACTCACTTTCGGATGAAGACTGGTTTCAGCCGCGGCTCAGCTTCATCCTCACTGTCGGTGTATTCCTCATATTCAGACTCTGATTCAGATTCTTCGCCAGACTTTCCCTCCTCCTCGACCTCCATTATTTCCATTTCTTCATTCTTTCTTTCTTGAGCTCGTTGTCGCATCATTGCTCTCCTTCTCTCAATTTCCTAAAGAGAGGATATTATTTTATTAACAGATGTAATGCATATACAAGTATTCTCTTTTATTGAACCAGGCATGCTCAGATGACCCACATCATCATCGACTTCCTCCTCCTCTTCACTACTCTCCTCCCGTTCAGGGTGCCACGTTCCTTCATCGGAATCCTCACTGCTTTCAGCAATCAGCTCTGGCTCTGCGATCTGTCTGTGTCTGGCAAGCCTGGGATGAAAAGGACAAGTGTTTACGTTAATAGAATTTCTCCAATCTATGAATACACAAAGGTACAGACGTATTGATCATTTACCGTTCTTCAACATCTTCAGAAGCTCGATTCATGAGACGTCGAAGACGAGGATCTGATTTTTCCTCCTCTTCAACTTCCATCTCTGGTTCAGCCTCTTTACCCTTCTTGCTGAACTGGAAGTCCTCCTCTTCTTCATCTGAAGACTCCATTGGAGCATAGTCTGGACGCTTACCCGAAACATATCGCTTCACCTTCACCTTTTCCATAGAAATCTCACCTGTTGAACGGGCAACACCACTTTAAATATTTTGTTAGTGAATACAGGGGTTCACATAAGTGCTTTTAATATATGTGACATCACATATATGAAAATATCAGAGCTTTTTTTTTTTAAATACATAATACTAGTTATTTTACAATACAGTATGTTTCAATATTCAATTTAACTATGTTGTGTGAATAAACGACGAAACTACATAATATTGAACCCCCCACAATATGAATGCACAATACAAGACTGGATTAAGTGAAGTCAGTATTAAAAACTCCTTCGTTATTTCTTTAATATAACGATAAGTTAGCAGTAAAAGCTAGCTATTCGGTAATAACGAACCTTTATCATTGCGGATCGGCACGGCTCCAGCCGTTGACTGAATCGGTGGCTGTTTTGAGTTTAAAGCGTTTGGTCCCGACATCCTGAAAGATTTACGTGTCTTCTTTTACAAAATCAAACAGCCGTAGAATATTCAAGTCCTGTTTACAGTCTTCGTATCATCCAACATGGAAGCGCCGGAAGTGCCCAGGCAACAAAAATCCAGCCAATAAATGTTCCTCTTCAAACAATGACCAGCGTAAGTAGTTCCTGCCTTAGAGCGACGGTGAAAAATATTATTTTATTCACCGAAGTTCATCTACAAGAAAAAAAAAACATTTAGAAAATTTCTATTAGAAACTAACACATTGAATTAAATTATACATTTATAATTATCATTAAACTCATAATGAAAGGGGCCCATGATAAAAAAAAATTAAGTTATGAAATTCAAAAGCCCTGTCTACGAGATAATTATTATAAATTTTACTGTATTCATTTTCAAATGGTGTCACTGCCCATGTTTTTAGTTAATTCGTGTTGATATTTTAGTTTGCCTGTATTGAAGTCTTATATTAAACACATTTTTGGTCTCAGCTCTGCTAGACCAGCTCTGCTATACTTTCTTACTTATTTTAACCACATGTATATGCTTGGTAGAATCTATGTTTACACATTTCGATCAATATCATTGTAGTTTTAAAATTGATATTTAAAATGTAATTACTGTATTTATTTCAGGCTACATCTTGGTGAAATTAGTTTAGTTTTCATCATGTATTTATAAAAAAAATCATACAATCACAAAAAAATGTCATGCATTTTATTTTTTTGGGTACATGACACATGTATAACCAACAATAAACCATGATTGTAATGCATTCATGCAGAACTTTTGACATGGAAATCCTACTCAGCCCAGCTATCTATAGAATGAAAATCAAATTAAACATAAAATATGATGTTAACCATTTTACAACATAGAAGTTGGTAGATACAAACAAGTTAAACTTTCCCATGGAAAGAAACATTTCAACATTTGCTATAAAAAGCAGTGTCATTTAAACAAGTGTCATTAAAGATCACAACACCACTCCTCTCTCCAAAAACAGCTGCTGCAGTTTCTCTTCAAGGGCTGCATTTGTACCACGAAGACCTTTCACCACCCTAGATGCCCATTCGAAATACTCTTGAACCCTCTCTGCTGACCACCCTGCCAAGGAACACAGAAGAACATATTCTTAATTTCACACAAGTAGAGTAAGCATTAGTATATTTATCTCTGTCTTTCACCAGCTGGAGTGCAACGGTTGAGGTCCCTTAAATTGTACAGTTTGTCAGCCAGTTTAACCAGTTTGGCCTGATGGCTGCGGTGTGGTGCATGCTCCTCTTGCAGACGTTTCCTTTCAGCTTTGGGAAGCGACCTGTCATCGGTGACCTCCTGGACAATCCTGGCCACCGTTGATCCAAACACAGTCTGCAGCTCTTCAATAGTGGTGTCAGTGTCCTCCACGGTGTCATGAAGCAGAGCTGCCTGCATCACAGAAACATTCACAAACAACATAATTAGCTGCCTTTTTGTTAAGTGTACTAAACAATAAAGAAACTCTCTTGACTTACTTGTAAAACTTCAATATCTGTGACGTCACCTTCATGACTAAGGATCCTAGCCACGCCTGGCAAAAAAGGAAATATGATTTATAATCTAAACATCTTTTTAAAATGTAGTGGTTGTAATCTTTGTTGGTGGTAAAACCTATCGGATGATTGATGTATGGGGTGGCCTCAGGATCCTTCCGACGCTGATTTCGATGTTTTTCTGCGGCAAAGTTCACAGCCTCCAAAAGCAACACTGCCCCCGACGAGGAATTCATAATACTTACACGAAAAACAAGATTAACTTATGATAAATTATTATGTACCAAAATACTCGGATACACCATTCATAGATAGATATATAGGCAACTAATATCAGCAACTAAGACCTGTATGCTGACCTGTATAGATATATTTAGGCAACTAAGTCAGCATTCGTAACGTAAACTGTCCGTCCGTCTGTCAAATGTGTCCGTAGTGAAACAAATATGCTGTTTGATTCATTATAGTGTCTTAACTGAACCGAATCTTCAAAATGATTCAGGTTTTTAACCCTTGTAATGTTCTTCATGAACTAAGGGGGTAACTATCGCAAGAAATTCATTTCAAAACGTGTATTATTAATTTCAATAGTTGATTTTAGAAGCGTAAAAGTACACTTTTAATACTAAAATATGTTGCTCGAAAGAACCGTTTCGCGTACATGAGCAGTGAGATAGCGAAACCACTTCCGGAACAAGGCGCGCAAGGTATTACACGAATTTAGCGACTTGCTTAAATGTTGAATACGTACATTTATATTTGTTTAATAATTGAAATAATTTTGCGTGTGGATTGAAGTCCCAATTTTGTGATAATGACAATGTAACCCGTTTAATAAAACATATTAGCATAAATGTGTCATAATACATACCTACACTGTTTATTTTGCTAAATATAGCTACCAAAATCGGATAAGCACCAATGTTCATATCTATATATTCCCCAGCTCCAGTAGTGTGGCATCTCCAGATGGCGCAGACAGAGAGGAGAGATGCTCCTGGGCTACCTGACTTCTTTCAGCTCAAAAGACTAGCAAGAGACCAGCTCATCTTTTTACTGGAAGAGGTAACATGAAGAGCCAGCACAGTTTTAAAACAATTTTTTCCTCTAATGTTGGTTAACGTGTTTGTTTTGAAGTTGCCAGGAAAGAAGGATTTGTTTATTGATGCAGATTTGATGAGCCCTCTTGATCGAATAGCAAATGTCACAATACTCAAGGTGAGTTTTTCCATCTGCCTGAATCATTAACGTTTCAATTTCAGGTATTAATCATTGTGCATGAATAACATGCAAACAAGAATCCAAATCCCAATAATTCAATAAATTAAATGTCTAATTTTGCCTCATAGCAACATGAAGTCGATAAACTATACAAAGTGGAACTTAAGCCCATCGTCAGTGGTTCAGACCAGTAAGTGATCTTACATTTCTAAACAACTTAAAATAATTGCTTTTTTTTTTTCAATAAACCCTATTTTCTCTTCTGTGTAGGCTTTGCTTCCTTATTCGCCCTAGAATAAAAACTGTAAAGTGGATTTCAGGTTTGCACCCTTTGTGTTTATGGAAGCACAGTTAGAAGCAAGGATGTTCTTTTGATTTTTCTCAACTGTGTTTTCAGATTTAGTCAATTCAGACAAGACAGCTGGACGATTTAGAAGATATAAGATTATATTTACACCACAAAAGGTAACTGATATACGGGTATTGTCTCAAATACTACATAGGTTGGATATGTTGTTAAAAGTGTTAATATGTTCTGTACAGTTTTATGCATGTGAAGCAGTCCTGGAGGAGCAGGGAGTCTATGGAGGTGAGTTTAAAGACATTGAAGCGGTTTCATTCAACTAAATCAAGACAAATGTATTTAAATAATGCTTTCGTGCTTCAAAGCAGCCTCGCAGAAGGATGAGCCTGATGTAGATTTGTTGTGTGATTGTTTTTTTCAAGCTGGGTTGAACAGCCATAGCTATTAATCACGAAATATTAATATTATCGATATTACATTTTGAATTATTTCTCAGATGTTACTACAGATGAGTGGAATTTTTACATTCTGCCTCTTGATGATGATATCCTCAGCCTGGAGCTGCCAGAGTTCTTCAGAGATACTTTTTTGGTAATGATGTCTGGTTGATACCGCAGCACGTTTGAAAAGCATTCTATACATGCTGCATATATGAATGAATTGTTTGATTAAGGAGGGAGATCAGCGCTGGATGACGACTGGTGGAGGTGCTCTTCATCTTTTACAGTCGGTCTATGGCTCTTTCTCAAAGGTTTATGGGATTGGACGATGTGCTAAGGTGATTATTTGGAATAGAATCTCTTGGATGAAAAGATTTGGGTGGATGAGATATATTCCTTTTTTTCTCTTTATGCAGATGGTTTATGAATCCTGGCGAGAGCTAACGGAAGAGGGGGAGCAGAGAACAAGGCAGCCGGAATTTGCAAAAGTGTTTCTTATTGACAGAGGTCTGATATTTTAAGGAGTTTTTTTGTATTTTCATCTCACAATCTATGGCAGCTAATTCTGTATTTCAATGTTTAGATGTGGACTATGTTACTCCTCTCTGCTCTCAAGTTGTTTACGAGGGACTCGTAGATGACATTTTTAGAATAAAATGTGGTAAGTAGCCATTCTTTTAGTTTTATTTAAAACGTATTGTATGAAATCGTAGTCATATGTAGCGAAGTCTATTTTAATCTTTGACTTAATTTGTTTATCATTTGATTTTGTTAACAGGTAGTGTAGAGTTTGGGCCGGATGTCACTTCCTCTGACAAGAGCATCAAAGTGATGCTTACCTCTCAAGATCAAGTAAGAGTGTCAAAACACAGCTTCAGGAATCTGGAGCAGCTATTTCTAAACCACTTTAAATTCCTCAGGTGTTCAGTGAAATACGCAATGAACATTTCTCCAATGTGTTTGGATTTTTGAGTCAAAAGGCAAAGAATCTGCAGACAGCATATGATGTAAGTGACCCCTACAGCCGACATGTGTTTTCAATACAATAAAGGGAAGACACCTACATTATTTTCCTGTGTGAATTGCTAACAGAAGCGTAGAGGGATGGACATACAACAGATGAAGGCATTTGTTGCAGATGAGCTGAAGGGACTCAAGCAGGAACATCGTCTCCTCAGTCTTCGTATGTATTATTTGAAAATATGCTGTTGAAAAGAACAAAATAAATGCATTCTTAAATAAATCCTTCGGGAATGTGTTTTGTAGATATTGGTGCAAGTGAATCTATCATGAAGAAGAAAACAAAGCAAGATTTCCAGGAATTGTTGAAGACAGAACACTGTGAGAGGTCTTTGTTAATGTTAGATCAAACATGTATAACACACAGCCACAATAATGTCTGATCATTCATCTGCTAGCATTACTTGAAGGCTTTGAGACCCGGGAAAGCATCGCTTATATAGAGGAACATATAAACAGACAGGTATGCAAAGCACCGGCTGTTAATAGTACTGCAAACGATTGATGAATTCTCTCTTTCTCTCTCAGGTGTCTATGATCGACAGCTTGAGACTCCTCTGTCTGCTCTCCATTACAGAAAATGGTGAGTCTGATACTCTTCTGTACGAACTCCATTGGTCAAGTTGTTTTAATTGCATTTTCTGTACAAATCTTCTGATAGGTCTTCTGTCCAAAGACTATCGGTCTCTCAAAGCACAATATCTTCAGGTAAGTTATCATTTCAGAATGTACCTACTGACATATTAAAACCTTTTTACAATATTACCAAGTTTTAAACCAAATCTTAAGGCCTCTACACACTGATCTGAACCAGCAGTGCAAATGAAAAGGAGTTATGGATTGCTATATTCAATTTGTTTTTCGCAATGACCAAAAAAAGCTGGCTCTTTGTGCGTAGGACGCAAAAGTGCCGCTTGGTGGCACTCATCCCATATTTTCATAGCGACTTTGGAATGGAAACAAGAAAGAAATAAAGTGGCACAAACCCTCTCTTTTCTCCTCATCTGTTATACCATAAATGTAAATGTGCATCTATTGTTTGACAAACGCCATCTTCAGGTAGAGAGCGTCATTGCATCAATATTTCCCTGACGAAATTCACATCCGAAGATTTGTGCGAATCTCAATGTGGAGTGGTGTGTAGAGGCTTTCGAGAGACTTTTTGAGTTAAACACCAGCAAGGGCAGGTGTAGTAGTGTTACCGAAATAATACATTATCATGCTAATTTTTAAGTTTATTGATGCATTAGGAAAAACTGAAAACATTTCAGTCACCTCGGGCACTCGAGGGGCGTCTGAGCGGCTCTCTCCGGTCAGTCCAGTTACATTGGTTCAAGAGAAGAGAGCTAGGAATCATGGGAGACTGCTTATATGTGATCTTCCCACAGGAAGCACGTCATTCCATGTGTCACAGCGACAGGCTAGCACATTCATATTTTTAGCGGAACTGAATAACATAATTATTATCAGATTATATGCAATATTTACAATTTTCTATCACAGTAGAAACACAGATTGTTTATTTATTAATTAGCAGCATTGTGCATTGATTATTGCATCAGATTAATGCTATTAATGCAAATGAATAAAACTACATATAATTAATATTCTTTATCCCCACCTTTCACAGTTAAATTATAATGTATGTTAATTTTTGACAAGATATTTTGAAGCGCTGGAGATAAACAACAATCTTAAAAATGTTTTTTTTTTCATTGAACAAAATAAAAACAGCAAAATGGAAGAAATAGTTAGCAAAGAGGTCATTTAAGCTGATTATGTTTCTCTCAGAGGCACGTAAAATGCAATCTGCTCTGAAAGTGTGTAGCTCTGACTAAGTCTAAGCTGCAATGCTTTGCATATCTATGTTTAATATTATCTTTTCTCTTTGTTTCATGTATCGTTTCCACGGTGACTGATTTTATGTGTTCTATTACAGAGTTGTAGAGTTAGTCAGGAGTGTTGAGCACTTTGCGGTTTGCTTTCTGGAAAGCACTATATACAAATACATTTTACTTACTAACCTTAGTTTTCACACCAAATTCACATATTTGGTCTCTGCTGATCCTGAAGTTTTGCTAGCTTAAAGCTACATTTTTTTCTTATAGCTTCTTTAACATTGCTTTCAGAGTCTTTTATAACAGGTTATGATTAATATTTTCAATAACAACTGTTCTCTGATTACAGCACCAGATTGGCTGTATTATACTTTTATATTTTATATATACTTACATTATATTTTATTCTATTAAACTGCATTTTCTGGCGGTTAGAGTTATGGTATGGACCATCTGCTAACGTTTGCAAACCTGAGACAGCTGGGACTGTTGGAAGAGCAGCAAACTGGAGAAACATTGACCGTCATGGAGAGTAAAGTGGGGAAACTTGTCAACGATAAGACCGTAGGTGAGGAGCTCTGTATACCCCTGTTGTTATATAAATATTTTACACTACCTGCTAAATCTCAAACTGATCAATTAGTTTGATTTTATTCTCTTGAACTCGTCAAGTTGAAGCGGTGCTCTATTAGCAAATATTTTATACGATATTTCAGTCTTGCGCACAAGTTTAATGTGCATCTTTGGATGGAAACATGGCCGTAGACATATATGGGTATATTATCATCCACAATTCAACATCCACATCTCGATTATGTCTAATGTATTTTTATGCTAATCTCCAAAAACATGTATACGGATATATGAAATACATTTAAACAAGATATAATGAGAACTGCAAATACTGGATGTTATAGATTCATTTGGGATATCTGACTAATAAATGAACTCTTGTGATCAGAACAGATCTTTCTTGCTTGTTTATCTCAGATGTTTTCTGTTTCAGGGAAGTTGACGGATGCCTTCTCCTCTCTGGCTAAGAAAAGCAATTTCCGAGCTCTTAGTAAAAGACTAGCTCTGGTTAGCAAAAATGCATTTTTGTGTTATTTGAAAGAACACAAGGGAATCTATAAAATTAAGTTCATTGTACACCTACAGGTACCAAAGTATGGTGAAGAATACGATCTCCGGGTTCCGAGAGACATGGCATACATTTTCAGTGGTGCTTATGTTCCTCTGAGCTGTAAGCTGATTGAACAGGTTGGATTTCTCAGTAGATTTTTTTTTTATTTAATTACCTCCAACGAACAGTGTTTTATCTTCTGCATCCCTGCAGGTCTTGGAGAGAGATGGCTGGACAGGTCTGGAGGAGGTAACACGCATGCTGAATGGACAGGAATTTGCGGTCACAGGTTTGTAACAACTCTTGGTAATTATGTTAGCATAGTGGCTAAAATGTTAGCAATGTTGGCTCTGTGCTAGAAAGTGCCAGGTTTAGATTTTGTTCTCATGACTGCGGAGGTTTCTTCCAAATACTTTCGGCAGTGTGGTGGTCTTGTCATGTTTTTTTTTCATCTCGTTAAGAGCTGGGATCTAGTTCTAGATCTTAGGACCTCCATTTGGTAATGTTCTGAAATATTAGTTCTATATCCCAATGTACAGTGGTACCCCGAGATACAAATGCTTCAAGTTACGAAATGTTTGAGATACGAAACTTCTCACAGGAAATTTTTTTCTTCGAGATCTGAAAAATTTGAGATACGAACATTTACAAGCTGTTCTGGTGTATTTTCCGCCTTGCGGGTTGTGGCGCTCCTATCTCCCAGTGCAAAAAGGGTCTGATGCGCTTCAAAACACTTCAACAACACAGTGAAACATTATGTATAGATTATTAATAATGTGCTATAACAAATGTTAGAGTTAAGGTGTTGTGAAAGAAATAACGTTTATAACGTGGAAATACTGTTCTGTAGCGCAAGTTAAAGAAACCATTCTCAGAAGCTCTCTCCATCTGACTCCACTTGTGCTTGAAACCATGTTTGTGTTAATAATTTGTGAAATATCTGGAGAAAGTTAACCTTCATTGGTTAATGTAGTGCCGTAATGTTTTCTGCCATCCGTTCCACCTCCTCCGACACATCGCTTCACTCAAGGTAAGGTTTCACATTTGTGTACATATTACGTATTTTGCGTGTGTTTTATTGTCATTTATTACATTAACAATGTGTAGATTTAAGGATTGAAGAAACGTTACTTGATTTTTCTCTGGTTTTCTATTTTTTTTCATCTACTTATACTGTTGTTTCTGAGAGCCGTTGCACAGATTAGGCGTTTTACATGTAAAACTTGCTTCAAGATACGAAATGTTCAAGATCCGTGGTTCGTATCTCAGGGTACCACTGTATTGTGCTTTGAAGCTGATTATGTTGATTCTTATTTAGATTCATTTCTTTTTAGTTTTTTCTTTTTTGTGTCAAAGCTATGGATGTCTTTTTTTTCTCCGAGTACCCTCTTGAAATTACTCATGTTTCCGTTGTTTCTCAGCTGGCA
>SRMA01026915.1:14258-67087 GCA_007224835.1 Danionella cerebrum
CCATACAGCTCAGTGTAAGGCTGGTCGTTGGTTTGATCCAAAAACGGATTTCAACCATGGATGAAGGTTTTCAGCTGTGTTCTGTCTTTCAGAGCTTTCTGGAACTAATTATTGAATTTAACTTTTATCTGACTTCATATTTTAATAAGAAGGTTATTGTTTACCTTTATCATTAGCTTAGTAAACTATGTATTAATAATCGTTAATATTTAGAGAAATGCACTCACTCGTTATAATTAACCCTTTAAACCTTTGTTACATAATACGAAAGTTCTTAGCATTTAACATTATTTTAGAAAGTGATTAGAGAGTAACTATTGACAAGATTGAACATCTCATTTATTAACAAACACTAAGTTACACAGCAAAAAGGTCAAACAATAGCAGAGGCTACATGATCTGAAAAGGCTCTAAGCCTTCCAGATCACGGGCATATTCCGAGACAAACGGCTGCGAGCTCCTCTTGCGCTCTTCCCCCAATACCATCCCAGTCCAAGTCCACTCCCACTGGAGGGTCTAGTTGAAATGTAAATCAGACATGTTCGAGAGACCGCGTGACCATATATGGTGTTTCTCAGAGAACTAATCAAATCTGGTGTATCTTTCAGAGGCAGATGCCATTGTTAACCAAAGCAATCACAGATACGGATGGTAATCGCTTTAGCACCTTTACAACACAAAGCAGATTCACAGAGTGGTTTAGAGTCCTTGCCACACTTATATTTCTGTTGAGTTATTTACACATTAACAAATGTTATTGTATATAAATATATACATAATTATTCACAATCTTACATCAGTAAACCACTAAAATGAACTCTTTCCTCTAAGTAATGTACTATAGAAAAATTAAGTGACATTACATTCCTAAGCCATAGGGCTTCAAATTGCATTGACTCACCATTTGCAGCTATAACAGCTTCAACTCTTCAGGGAAGGTTTTCCATAAAGTTAAGAAGTGTTTTAATTGTTGATCATTGTATATGGTAATGTTGGACAAAAAAGACCTGTTAACAGGTTAATTTCTGAGTACAAAATAGGATTACATTCTTTTGTTACAGAGTTTTTAGCTGTGACAAAGCGTTTAGCTGGGAGCCTGAATTTTCAGAAGTATAGTTTCCTTGTCGAGAACAGCAAGTGATCAGCTTAGGTCTCTGGTTTGGTCATGTAAAGTTCCACCGCGCTTTGCAGGGCAAACAGGATGTGACCACTGGTGAAACTGGGAGCTCCAGAGGCAGATCAGTTATGATATCATGGGCTGACATTTAGCCATCGTAGCTCTCCCTGCTTTATAACCTGTATGAGAACCCTTAAATATGCTGATGAATAATTCCAGAACCTTGCAAAACCTTTCCCACAGCTTCTCAAGAGTCCACATGTGTGCCATCTCCAGCATGTCGCTGGTGTACCCTTGGTTCCCATTCTTTTCCACCATGGTGTCAATCATCTGCAGCAGCATCCTGACCTGCTCTCGGTTCCCTGTGGCCATGTTATTCACCATGTGATACCTCCCTTCACATCTGTCGATGACGCCAGAGAGCAGCTTGTTCTTTCTGATCCCTGAGTCTAATCTGTTACGTTGGCATTCGTCCCCATGGGTGAACACAATGATTATGTGTTTGCAGACATTGTTCCCAAAGATAGCCTGTACGCGCTTCAGCATCTCTGCCTCCTGCTCGGTGAAGCGGCCATACTCAAAGATCAGCAGAAACGCATCCACACGCCCTTCAGCCTGATGCAAACTCCTCCCAAACTCTTTTGCTAGCTTCTTTTCATCGATTTTTGAGTCAAAAAAGCCTGGGGTGTCGATTACAGAAAGTCTCCTGCCATCCAGCTCACGGTGCTCCAAACAGCTCTCCATCGTCACTCCATTCACATCCTTCATAGACCTGAACACTCTTTTCCCCAGAATGGTGTTCCCTGTTGCACTTTTCCCAGCGCCTGTCTTTCCCAGGAGAAAAATGCGGCGAGGAGCGAGGTGCTGGCTCCTGAGGCTCCTCTGAGGCTTAGCAGCTGCATGAAACAGAACATGAAACACTTTAGAGTCTGAAGCATCAGAGCAGGCATCAGTTCATTCTACTACACTCTCCGGAGATGTAGGCTCCTAACTTTTTCTAGATGGACTTCTCAAAAGTCTCAAACATTGATAATCACTCCAGGAGTGAACTACAGCTGTGGCTTGTGAGCTAAAAAACAGCTAAAAAAAGCTGACCTCTTCTTGATGAGCCCATCATTGTAGCTAGGCAGTAGCTACATTCTCTCTGCAGGTTGAAGTTCTGCTCGTCTTGGTTTTGTTCAGTACATTTTAATTCGGCACAGTGCCTCCAAGTGGTCAGGAAATATGAAAAATTGGCTTTTCGTCATAAAATCAGAGCATCATGCCGTGTAGGACCATGACCATTTTTAGTATATCGCCCATTTTGAATGTCAGCCATCTTGGATTTAGTCAAAAGTTGGATCTTTTTTTGCAAATGCATCAACATAACTTTTAAACATGGGCTGCATGTTTACCAACATGTCACGAAGGTACCCAACATGACTTAAAACACCGAAAAAAAATAATGAGTTTTAGAAAAATGCTTTTGCTAGCTGTAACATATATAATAATTATGATCTGAGTTTGCCTACCGAGGTTCAGCATAGTGTCCCATAGTGGTCAGGAGATACCAGTTCATAAAATCATAGTCTCAATGTGTGGAACATATGCCATGTCTCAGTTCAGAAGTCTGAATCCTTCCGAGTGCTTTTTTCAAGGCCTCTTACATTACAACGCTTCACGAAGGCCATCAAATTTTGCCAAAACTCAAAGGGTCCTTCAAATGAGTGCTTTTTTCCCCTGACTCCAGATGATGCTTTGCGACCATCGTTTGTGGTGTCAGATATCCCAAGATGCTTTAAGTTTTCTTTTTCAACAGAATCAACACAAAAAAAGCAAGCAAATATAGGTGATGGTAGTGATAGGAGCAATTTAAAAATGTATATTGTAAAAATGTGACATTAATAACGCTAATTAGTATCGAAGCCAAATAAATGTGATGTATTCTAACTGTCGGTATTGAATTTGCTCATAATGTGTCACATTGACCGTCAGTTACTAGTAAACTACTAACAAATACTAATTTTACCATATTCTGATCAATTTCTTGTCCACCGTAATAATTTTGTAGTCAAAACCGCCTTAACCGAGACCAAAATTCAGCCGAGACCAAAAAATACTGAGACCAAGACCATGACTGGCCGAAACAAGATGCTGCTGTAATTTTTGTTAGAATTTAGCTGTTTTTCTGTTATTTTGTAACAGAAAAATCCCTCAACAATTATCAACAATCCCTCAATTAAGTTCTTATTAATAATATTATGAACAGTTCTCACCTATGACCATTTAACTTTGTATGTGCCAACATGGTGTCCATATAAAATTAAATGTAAAGTTAAATTATTTTAAGTTAAGTACAATGAACCCTCGCTACTTCGCGGTTCGACTATCACAAATTCACGACTTTGCGGATTTTTCCATTACGTATGTATATTATAAGATAAAATGTATAGCGGATTTTATTTTGATGAAAATGCTTACGGCTTGATTTTTGTTCTTTGATTTAAAAAACACTGGAACACAGCCGAGACCAATCTCGAGTACTACCACACTATAATTTAGGTCAAAAACGTACTCTTGCGAAGTCAGGCCTTGTTGGCAAAAAGTGTTCCATTTCATCTTGATCAACATTAGAGTTTTAGTTTAACACGATGACTAATTCAAGGGCTTTGTGGCACGTCCAGTTGGAAGATGCATCCATTGACACATTGGCCCTAAACATCTATGTTAGTCATCAGCGCTTAACATTCACCCCTTGATAAAGCTGTCAACAGCGTCATCTTAAGGTTAAGTTGAATAAACCTCTTAATAGGACTAAAGCTTTTGAATTTGTATGTTTTAGATCATTTTACCAATAATCCATTCTGTCAAAGTCCATCTTTTTTTAGCTTCTTGAAGTTTGGCCCCATATTACTGCATGCAGTTATATTTCAATGTGGTATTGGGCAATACCATTTGGCTCTAAACCGGTCCAGTACAGTTTAGTTCTTTAATAATTCAGTACAGCTAATATTTAGATACTTTGCTGGCGAAACAACGTAGTCACAGCCATATGACACAGTGAAGTCACTTCCTGAGACCAACACTAGGTTGTTCATGTTCCAGAGGTACAGTGTTTGCACGGATGTGACGGGGAGTAATTTCTGGTCAAAAATAACTAGTGGGAGCTTTCGTTTCCCTGGACATTGCCAATTACACGGAATCAGGATTAGATTAGATTAAGCCGAGCCATAGACGGGAAGATGCAGGAGAGCGGAGATTACAGTTTGTGAGAGATGGGAGGCACTTAATGTGTAACACAGAAACTATACATATACTTAACTTGTGCAAATAAAGTACCTTTAGTGGTTAACCATGTACCACTGTAGCAAATACCTGTATATAATCGTCAAACTAGTACTGTATGCACCTTTCAGGGCTTAAGGGTACCACGTAGCTTTAATGAATAATAAACAGCCTACTTTTAACAACAAATCCAGTACCTAGAATTCACAACTAGCATTTCTGGCGGATTGCGTGAAATAAATCTGCAGTTAGTGATTATTTTTCTTTTATAGATTATACTACTGATACAGACACTTCCAATTCCTTTTGATTTTGTTGTATCGCTGTTTCACTATCTTAGTTCCTGATTATTGCACTGGAATGGAGGATTCATTTTTCCCAAAATTTAATTTTCTGGTCTGGTCACTCCTGGGGAATCGGGAATAATAACAGATCAGTAACTCACGAGCAAAGACACCGGTTCTCCTCAGCAGTTCTTCTGTTTGCGCTCTGTGATCTAGATCGTGCTTGTTGTTGAAAACCAGATATCGATTCTGAAGCTTCTGCACTAGCTCTTTGAGATCTTCCGAGTCTTCCATGTACTGCTCAATGCTGAGATCATTCTCCTGCAGCTCATCTCCTTTAGTGAAGATGATCCATGTGTCCTGGAGACGCTCAGCTCCTAAAAACTGCAAGACTGAATTTGTGGCCTTCTTCTCTTGTTCAGTGAACCTTTCTGTGCTGATCACCAGCAGATACACTATAGAGACAAAAGAACCCGGTAGAAGCAGTGCCCGGCACTTCCTCTCCACATCTCCATCCGGAACCCCAGGGCTTAGAAATCCAGGGGTGTCAGAGACCTCCAGAGTCACACCGTTGACGGTCACACAAGCGCTCTGAACAACTTGAGTGACTGCTTTTAAGCACTTCTTTGACTCAAATTTTCTTTGTCCTAATATGGAGTTTCCTGTGGCGCTTTTTCCAGATCCAACCTGTCCAAGCAGGACAAAACGACATGCTATACCAGATCCAGCAGACATTTTGATCAGCTTCCATCAGCCTACGAAGAACAAGAGAGAAGTTAGGCCGAAGCCCAAACATTTCAGTTTCTGTGATATTTGTGAACATTCTCATTGTATTCTGATTCTATTTGAGTTCCAACTTTCAATTCAACAGCGACGCAGCAGCTGAAATCCAATTCTGAAGATAAATATTAGGAATAAAGGGAGATGCTCTGTTCCTGGTTGTACATGGGACCTACCAGCAGAAGCGGCTTTAAATGAAGATAAGGTACAATGAGAGGGCTTGTTTTTGGGAGAATATGTATGTTTTTCATCTACATTTTACTGAAGAAAACAAAGGATAAAGTGTATGTAGCCAATTATGAGACATTTGCAAACAAATACAATGTGCCTCATAGAGGAAAACACGACTCGCTAACAAAACGAAACCTATTGCAAAAACTAATGACACATATTATGTACATTTATATCTCAGCAAGATTTTCTCCACAGTTTGCCCAAATCAATTATGGTAAAAAAAAACCTCCACAGAAACAGGCCAATTAACAGCCCTCTGGAGATAGGCTTGAGTCCTTGTTTTATCAATATTTTGGTGTTTTTTTTTAATAAGAAAACTTGACAGATTATTAAATATTTTGAAACATGATCAATAAGGGCTTATTGTTGTGGTTATCATCAGGGAAGGGTGGAGGGCTATAGGGAAAAAAATATAAAAGAGTCTGGCACTGTCAAACAATATTTAATTTAACTGGAACACGAAATGCTCCCCATTCAAATTGGCTACCAATGTCACACCTGCAGAATAATAAAAAAAAATATATCCTTGTCTTTGTATCTATCGTGGACGCCATAATCACCAGATTCGTAGCTGTCCCACAAGACCTCATTGATCCCAAGTGTTCGTAACTCGCCAACCCAAAACCAGCAACTATCTTTTCCTCAACTCCAGTGGTCTAAACTCCTCCAGGATACACTCTATCCAGGATACCCACAGAACGAGAAGAGAAAATTAGAACCAGTGCCTACCTTCAGGAAAATGGAGAAGACCTACCGCAGGACACACCTCATATACATACAAACATACATACACTAATTCAAAACATAACAAAACAACTTACCGGTATATTCGCTTACAGAGGACACAATCTTTAGAAAGTACAATGATAAAAGTACAAACCATCGGAATTGATATGAACCAGAAAACCGTGATTTTCTTTGAGACAAACTTTCGTTTCCTGGTTCCGGATGATCCGAGGGAGCTCAGCTGAAGACCCGGAGCGTAGACCCAGATGCACCCCCAGACATGCACTACCAGACCTATCGCTTTTTCGGACAGCGTCACTTGCTGTTGGGGTGAACATTTTCGGAGTTTGTACCGTGATAATTACCCAATACTATACAGTTTAATATTGTTGGCAAGTCGCAACATCAGCATGTAAGTAAGGTTATTAATTTTACTGAAGCAATTGCTGAAAATTACCACGTTTTTATGGTATAAAACAATGACACCTCATTACACTATAAACTAATATTTTAGTAATAACACCTTAGATGAGATGTCAATTTATTCTCAAACACCTGGTGCGCGATTATTGTTAGCTTAATCAGTGTTTTATTTTAAAAATTTAGAAAGGTAGCACATTATTTTATAATATCAACAGACTACAGCTTATGTGTTATTATAGGCTACTGTTGTGTTACTTGTTTTCTAACAATTTTTTTAAAATAAAATGTATCATATTTAGTACAGTTATTATTTGCAACATTTTAGCACTATACTGTAGTAACTACTAATATTTCAAAGTAATATTACTGCATTTACTATTATTCGTAGTAGAACATATATGAAAAATAATATTGCACATTCTTTTTATAGTACTTTACCAATCTCAAAGTGTTACCACAGACAACAACAGTAACATAGTGTAACAACTAGATTTAAGTTCTGTAATTACAAAATAGATCTTTGGAATAAAATGCAGCCTTTAGATTTTTTTTATGTCAAAATAACGAGTAATTTGTGTAGAACTGACTATAAGAGCTGTGATGAGGTGGAGTTCATTTGTACATGTCTCCTCCCAGAGGTTAACATGATTGAACATGATCATGGTTATGTTCACAGTGTGTACATATATTATTTTTTTTTTTGTAAAGGCCACCATCATTCATGGCCTTTCCGAGCTGAAGGGCTTGTCATATGGCAGGATTGCGCTGAAGAGGTGTTCCTCCGGGGGCCCATTTCTCACTCCAGTTATGTTTTCATTTTTCCTTTGAACAAAAACTGCTGGATTTTTTTTCATACACTACATTTGCTTTCTTGTGGTAAAGTTTAAGAATAAAACAGAAAAATTGCTCAACAAAAGAAACATCTTCCTGACAAGAATGTAAAGTATTTATTTCTTATATTATTTAATATGTAGTATATGCATTGTTAACCAATTATTTTTTCACCACTTCCCTCTGCATTTTGTTACAGCTTGTTAGATTTTGGTGTATTTGGCACAGCCAGTCTCCAGTAAATTAGATTACTCTAAGAAATAAAATAAGTAAGCTTGACCAGAGATCTTTTAAGAAGATTTATTGAAGGTTTCAGGGATCATCATACGGTGAAGGTTTGGTGTTCCCTGATCGACCTTCGAATTTTAACCTACTGTGTCTTGTAGTTTTAGTTTCTTTAAATACAAACACAGTGTCATGCAAATTTACAAGGAAGGGGACGGACCTCTTAGGGGTGTTGGAGCCTATCAAAACAAGATGCAAATGCGTGGGGGTCCGAAGCATCCCATAGAAAGTTTAGGCAGACAATGGAAATGTAAATAACAAATACTATCAGAGACACTCAATACATTATACGATCAATGTATGATTCTATGATTGTATCAGAGACACTCAATGCAAACACATAATACAGTTACCGGTAAGTAAGTAAAAACCTACAATCCCCCCTGAGATCATTTTTGATCTTAAAACAAGCTTCATTATTGAACAGTATTTCATGTCCTACAGGTTGCATGACTGGCTTGGTGTCGAAGATCTTTAGGCTTATAAAGAACTTCACTTCTTGATGGCTTTGCCCATGGAGCTGCGCCACACACACCGTCTTCACTGTTATTCGCTGTCAGTTCCATTAGTTTTTCTCATTGGTATACTTGGACTTTTAGATGTAGTTCATTCTTCATGCAGAATAGCATGCTTTTCCAGCCGTTGAACTACAGGAGGTATCCCTTGTATAGATTCTTGCCTGCTTGGTGGTATTCTCTCAGGGAATGTTGGTGGGTGCATTGGAAGCAATCAACCGTCATCTTTATTCTTTGACCAGATGCTGCACTGTTGCGAATCAGTCTGTGTGATTCTTCTCAAATTCCATCTTGCCTTTCCATTTTCAAAGGAAATTGATGAATTTAATTGCAACATTATGTCCAATCCTAATAAAAGTTGTGTAATATTTTCAACCCAAACGTTTGTTTCCACTTGGTACGGTCCAAAACACAGTCCAACAACAGGAGTAGTTCTTGTTAGGGTAATGCTCACCCTCCCTACTCCACTTGCAATGATGTGCTCCTGACTGAATGAAAGCTCCAATTTGGCACTCTTTTTGTTGGACTGCTGCTAGCAGGCATCGCAGGAAGGGGTGTACTGGTTTCCCTGCGGCCCACAAATACCAAGAAATTCCAACAAATACCAAAAGAAAGGACTGAGCATGAATTTTCTGTCTTAGCCATTAAAGGGGGGGGGGGTATTATGCAAAATCTACTTTATTGAGCTTTATGTTGTGTTTCAATGTCCCTTATTAAAAACGCACCTGAATCGTGACTTTGAATCATTCATGCATATGTGAGTAATCCTTGAATCTCCTGTGGTAGCCATTGGGGGGGTGCTACTACGCTGTATTTTGCGAAACCCGAGCCCTTTTGCGTAACTCCGCCTCTGTCCCCCGTCTGCTGCATCGCTCCTCCCCCTCCAGCTCCGGCACAGACTCGCGTCTACAGCTGAGGGAGCTACTGTTAGCAACAGCTGGTCTCACTACGTGTCAAAGAAGGTTCTCGTTCAGAGTGCTTTTCTCTATAGTTCTCCGGATTACAAAATGACTTCTACAAGGAGATGTATTTTTGGATGCCAAGGAGAGAGCCCTCTCTTTAAGCATTTACCAAGCAGACACGTCTTGAAAAAGTCTCTGTACTTGCTCCCCCCCAAGCTGCTTACTTTGTCTTTCTAGATACTTAAAGAGAGCCAAGTAGATATTTGAAAGTTTTACTTTCTGTGTCTCCATTCATTGCAGATCAGGTCAAGGAGAGGGCAAGGAAAAAAAATAATGATAAAAATAACTGGGCCTCAGACTGTAAAGATTGAAAAGCCTTGCATTAGAGGTTCAAATACGAAGCTTGAAGAGCTTTTTGCTGATCTCAGGGAAGTTTTCATTCACCTCGGTCTCCTCCACCTCCCGTCTCACATTCTTGTACCTCTCCTCATAGAACCTTTTGTTCTCTCTCTGCAGTGTCTCCAGTTTCTTCACCTGCTCTTCCAACATTTCTATTCTTTGTTTTTTTCATGTTCAGAGTTCCTCAGGTGCATAATGGTCTCCTCTAACCTGGTCTTCTCTTGGTTAAATTCAGCCGTTAGGTTCTGTATCTCCTGATGGTAGTGGTCCCTCAGCTCCTGCTCCTTGTGCTTCAGCATTCTTCAGCTCGGATCTTCTCAACTGAAAGCCTCTCTGCTTCAGTGAAGGGGCCAAGACGGATCACAAGGATGATGGCATGAGGTCCAGGAGATGTCATGTTGATGCACTTGCTCATCTCCTTCATGATTTCAGCCTCACAGATGGAGGTATCGAAGATCCCAGGGCAATCCACCACTTCTACCTGAAGATCGCCCACCTCCCCATCTTCTTTCCAGCACTCTTTGGTCACAGATGTAGCCCTCTGCACAGCTTTGAAGGCTCTTCTGCCCAGGATCGTGTTCCCAGACGAGCTTTTACCAGCTCCAGTCCTGCCAACCAGAACCATTCTTCTGAGGGACACTGAAGAAGGTGAAAACAAACAAGAGATTACAAAACCCCTAGATTGCGGCATACAGTAAAAGGGGCTGGTAAGGATTGAGCTGTGCACGGCCAGTCCAGCCGTGCCCCCTAAATCATTCTTCATATTCCGTGTGATTTTGAGAGCTTCACGTTACACAAGGGGGATCGATCTGATCCCTTGTACTGTACCCGGAAGTGTGAGGTGGCCAATAATCCCAAGAGTGTCTGGCTTCAGATTTTCACAGGCACACTCCTACTATTGGACACTCCGACTGGCACTCTCCTACTATTGGACACTTCGACTGGCACTCTCCTACTATTGGACACTTCGACTGGCACTCTCCAACTATTGAACACTTCGACTGGCACTCTCCTACTATTGGACACTTCAACTAGCACTCTCCTACTATTAAACACTTCGACTGGCACTCTCATAATATTGGACACTTCGACTGCCACTCTCCTACTCTCCTAAATTTTCTTAAAAGTTTATTGTTAATGCCATCTGCAATGGACTGGCGACCTGTCCAGGGTGACCTGTACATCTGTCCTGTCCTGCCTTTCGCCCGATGTGAGCTAGAGATAGGCACCAACAGACACGTGTGAACCCGAAATGGATGAAGCGGGAAGGAAAATGAATGAACATCAATGCCATGTGATCCACTCACTACACCTTTAAAATCCTCAGGTAGATTGGGTTTGACGTATTTGGCTCAGATGAGTTACAAGATAGAGAAGTAAATTTCCTGATCAGGTCCTCATACTACTGGTGAAAAGATAATGTACTGATCAAGTCTTTCTTATGCGGTCGGCAGAGTGAAGCCAATGCTGCAATTTCCCCACTGTAGACGGCTGCAGAATGTAGGGCACCCAATAGAATCTATGGAATTATTTCCTCAGAAATTAATTTTTTTTGCTTAATTATGTAAAAAATAAAAATAAAAATAAATAAATAAGAGTTTGCCGGTTCGAGCCTCACCGGTGACCTTCCTTGGTTGAATTGAATTATCTAAATTTCCCTTAGTTGTAAATGTGTGAGTGAATGTTGCCCTACAATGGACAGTGTCCAGGGTGTACCCCTGCCTCTCGCCCAATGCAGACCCCTGTGACCCCAAAAGGTAATATTAAGCGGGTTGGAAAATGAATGAATGAATATATGTGAGATGTGTGAGCTCTGAAACCATGACCACATTCTCCTTATCAGGAAGTCACTAGCTGTTCTAGATGCTTTCAAGCGCAGATTTAACTTACTGTTTGGATGTTCCAATGGAAAACTATGTGCTCTTTTTCTGATTTCAGGACCATCATAGCCTAAAGAGTAGAAAAAGAACACATTTCTTTTTCAAAGCGATCAACAAATGCTTTACACATTTTAAATCATTTCTTGCCAAACAGAAAAAAATGTCAACAATGGCCACGTTTATTTTCAGAAGCATATTTACACACCTTTTCAAATGTAATAGGAGCCCGAAAATATGCATATTTTGCATATTGACATGCAAAATCTAATAATTTTAGCACCGTTATTTACCTTTTGAGTCCGATGTTGCTTTAGACATTGTCAGAGGATTGTTGTGTTATGTAGCGGACAAACTACAAAACGTCTTTTATCAAAACAAGTTTCCCTCGGCATTCGCAGAAACACATGACCGTCTATGAGCAACCCGGAATCGCTTAGGGACGGTCTGCAAACTACCAGATCCAAAATATGTTTTACCCAGTATATGCTTCATAACTTCATTCTAACTTGCTCTATTACAACCAAAACCAAGCAACACGCCACTCCTCACCTGTATATTGTATTGCATGACTCAGTTTCAATAAAAAATTTGAAAAATGTATTAGAGCATCATTTTTATGATTTTTTGCATCAAAGCTCAATAGCTCCCATAAAAATCACTCATTCACCACCAAATTCAGGTCACATACAACTGTTCTAATGCTTAACCGACTACAACACTCATTTTGTCAAAATTCAGAAATTTTTATTTTTGCAGAATTTCTATTGGTCATTATTTGCATCAAAGCTTTATAGCTCCCATAAAAATCACTCTATTATCACCAAATTCAGGTCACACACAACTGTTCTAATGCTTAACCGACTACAACACTCATTTTGTCAAAATTCAGAAATTTTAATTTTTGCAGAATTTCTATTGGTCATTATTTGCATCAAAGCTCAATAACTCCCATAAAAATCACTCTATTACAACCAAATCTGAATACCTGAGAAATCTTGAAACTGTCATGCAACTGGAAAATGTCTGTCACCTCACTAGCCAATCAGGGGCCCCTAATGAGTAAATTGATAGGTGCTCCTGATTGTCTACAGAGTAAACAGTGGAAAGTTTCTCTCGAGAATTCAGTTCACAAGCATAGACTGAAAAAAACAAAACAAAAAGGAAAACAAGGAATTTGGTTTGATGTTGCTTTGAGTTTCATGTATGCAAAAGTTAAAATGTAAGAACACATTTATAACTAATAATAAATATAGAACAAAACTGCATGCAGTAGTTTAAATATTTACAAATGTAAGACAGATAAAGTGTACATTTTCACCAGAATATTTCATTACATATGGCAGGTTTGCCAACTGCTATTGAAGAGTAAAGGGTAGTTTAGAAAAACAAAGTACTTTTTTCCACAAGAATGTTATCGATCTGCAAACAACACACTAGTCTGATCGTTAGGATCACAAAATGCATTGAAATAAGTATGATTTATTAAATATTTGTACATATTTGTATAATGTGTGTAATTGCAGTATATTCAGATTAAAGCATGGTTAATGGGCAATCAATTAAAAACCTGTGCCAAATCACAATGTATGTGTCTTTACAAAACCGACTGCCTTGTAAAGAGACACAGACATTCAGAGTTGGTATAGGATATATATTGATGCACATTAACATTATGTCCTGGAGAAAAATAACAAATATTGTCTTCTGAGATGTGACATTTTTTTTACCAAAGAGAAGAAAAATATCTGTAAAACCAGGTATGGACAAGGTACTTTTAATTAAAACAAAAAGAAATTATAAAAAAATTAAAATTTTCTCACAAAATGAGTGTTGTAGTCGGTTAAGCATTAGAACAGTTGTGTGTGACCTGAATTTAGTGATAATAGAGTGATTTTTATGGGAGCTATTGAGCTTTGATCCAAATAATCAATAGTAGAAATTCTGCAAAAATAAAAGTTTTTGAATTTTGACAAAATAAGTGTTGTAGTCGGTTAAGCATTAGAACAGTTGTGTGTGACCTGAATTTGGTGATAATAGAGTGATTTTTATGGGAGCTATTGAGCTTTGATGCAAAAAAATCAATAAAAATTATGCTCTAATAAATATTTAAATATTTATTGAAACTGAGTAGTGCAGTACAATATGCAGGTGAGGAGTAGCGTGTTGCTTGATTTTGGTTGTAAAAGAGCAATTTAGAATGAAGTTATAAAGCATATTCTGGGTAAAACATATTTTGGATCTGGTAATTTGCAGACGGTCCCTAAGCGATTCCATGTCAGCAGGTTGCTCATAGACGGTAATGTGTTTCTGCGAATGCCAAAGGAAACTTGTTTTGATAAAAAAATGTTTTGTAGTTCGTCCGCTACATAACATAGATTAAAAATATGTATTATTTGTTTACTAAGAACATTCTGGTCTCGAGCTATTGAGCAGAGAAAACCGAATCCGTGAATCTGCAGCTAACTTTATTGAACTTTAGCGCAGGTAGTTATTATTCTATTTTTGTCTAATGCTCTTAATATGATTTTCACAACCAAAACATTAACATTAAACAATACCTTTTCAAAATAATTATTCCAGACTTGTTTTTAAGTGCCTTCGTTCTGTTCTTGGTAACAAGCCGTTTCGTTGTCAGTGCTTGACTGAGATTTATACCACGTGAATTTAAAACGAAAGTGAAAGTGTTTCGGGTAACAAATAATTCTGTTGCAGACTAGTCATTATTCAAACTACAGTTCAATGAATTGATATATTTACATCTGATCAATTAAATGTATCCGATGGTGTTATAATAAATAAATAAATAATCTGCTCTATTCACAACTCAAGAGATGTCTCTAATTAATTTATCACCAGTAAAATGCAGTTGGTGATCTCTATAGTCAAACTCCAGCCAATTGAAAACATATTTAGAGATCATGTTGATTAGCATTATTAGTCAAAGATTTTTGAAGATATCTTCGACTATTTTTAAATTGAGTGTGACTAGCTGTAAAATAATTGTATAAAAACAGTTCAAAAGTGAGTTGTGACTAGAACCAAAAAAATACATGTTAAAAAAGTTTCCCATTAGTGCATAACTTCATAATAATTAAATGGGCAAAGAATGCAGAAAGGCAGGACATGGGCGTATGGAGGACTAAATGGCTGAAGGTTTAGAATAAGTCATGTGGACATTTTAAACGTGGTAAAATTGTGTAAGTTTGACACAATCTAATCATATGGAACAGCTATATCCAATAAAATTAAGAACATCCATGAACTATATTTACAGTGTAATCGAACTGTGATGCTAAACAGAATGCTTTCAGTACAGCCTTTACTGAGCTCAAGTCCTGTTTCTTTACACATATTTAATTATTCTGTAGTTACACCATTCAAAGAAAACCCATGAAGTGGTGAAAACCTATATTAATGATGTCACTGATGCTTCGTCCGTGTTCTATACGTACATCTTGTTCTATACATGTATGGTTCTTTCTTGTTTCATCCATCCATGATTATTGTTCCAAACAAACAAATAAATACATATAAAGCCAGACCCACATCACAACAATATATTGTGGTGTGAAAAAAGTGAAATATCTTAAAAATTAAACATCATTTAAACATAGGGATATTCTATCTTTGAATATGGGATTCTCACATGAATCCATTCACCATTCCTTAAATTTGACTTTATAGTTGCAAAATAACTTTAATGAAACTTTAATGTTTCACAATTTAAACTTTCTCCAACTGTTCAAGTTTGTCTGTTAAAACTGTTATAAAACCTTTTAATAATTTTCAACCTTTAAACTGTTTTCAATCTGGTGCAATAATTTTAAAACTTTTAACGACCAGCTTTCTCGGCCCAACACAAAGTTCTTCTAACAACACCCCAGCAACATCTTAGATTTTATTAGTTACCCCACAGACGTTAATATCAAGTATCAAGTTTGGCTGAGATCCTGTTCTCTATCTTCCGAATCTAACAACTAATTGCTCACTCATCTGCTTTCACTTACCTCTTTAGCCAATCCAGTTCACGACTCTTAAAAGGACATCTCTCAGCATTCCGCTGAGGTCTTCTCCGTGAAACTCCCTTGTCAGTGTTCTCTTCCGATCTCTGCATGAGTTTCCCTCTATAACCAATTTACTTGTGCTCTGCCTTGCCTTCAGACTCCTCTCTACCCATCTGTTAAGTTTCCTGTTGGTGCCCGATCGCCTACCTCTGTTTGGATTTAGTGGCTCGCACCAGCAACCTATTCCCTAGGATCCATATCCCCTGCGCATGACTGTTGGTGTAGGCTCACAAAAGGATTCTTCCATAGTCTCTAAGAGACCCTGTACCTGGAGATGAACACAGCGGGTTCTGAAGATCCCCTCACAATCCCCTGGAAGAATACTAAACCTAATTCACTCAATTCTGGATACTCAATTCACAGTATACCCTACCTTGTTTACTACTCTTGGCATTGTGGTGGAAATGAGCTTTCACCTTGCTGAGAGAGAGAGACCATCTTGAGGAAAAAAAAGCACAGTAAAAAAGAAGTTTCTTTATTGATTATTTATAGAGAGAAGACCATAAGCACAGAGAACAGCGTTCTCAATGTGAACATGCCAGACAGTTTCTGGAGCCCTCTATTTGTACCATGAAGACCATGTGGGTCATTCGTGTCCTTATGATTAGAGTTGGCTGCTATGCTATGACGCTTGGCCTGGTGTTTTGGAGATATTCGTATCATGGAGCACAGGACTGGAGCATAGCATTTCAAGGAACAGTATTAGATGTTAAGGTCGGGATGCGTGGCATTGAGACGTGATTAAGAAAAGAATGAACAGACTTACAAAATCACAATCAAAGTGTCGAGTAAAAAATCATTTGGAACAAAGATCATTTTCCCATTATAGTACTTCAATAAACACAGTTATATTAAGTCGTTGTCCTGTCTTCTGAGAACTGGGAAACTTTATTAACTCAACATTAAGTAGTTATTAGTTAATGACACTCCTGCATTATGACATTTTCATGTATAAATGGAAATAAATTAACCATTTAGTTGGTAATTCATATGAGATTAATGAGTTCTTGATTTAAACCTGTTTTAGCTCTTAATAAGATCATAGTTAATGAATAATTAATGTATTATTTAATGATGATTCATGTCTCATTCATATAAAGTGTTAGCAATATGTATTAAATGCAGACAAACAGTTTTGTTGTAAAACTCCCAGAATATCAAGAAAAATAATAAATGTTTTTCAGAATCATCTGCACAGCTGTAGAATCACAGAATGATACAACCAGATTTGTTCTTCTGTTCTTCCAGGTATTTTTTAGCCTCTTCTAGAAGCTGTAACAGTTCCTGTCCTTTAGCCCCTTCCAGACGCTGATAAAATTCATCTACTTTTTCTTGCAGAGACGTTTTCTTCCCCAATACATCTTTGTAGAGCTGCAGGATTTGATAGATGATGTTCATAATCTTCTTTTGTGTCTGATGTTCTTCCAGCTTCTGTTTGATTTTCAGAACTTGGTGTTTGCTTTTCTCTTTGAAATCGTTAAACTCTTCTGCTTGTTTCCGGGCTTTTTCTACATGCTTCTTATCCAGCGCTTTCACTTCCTCTTCGTGTCTGTTTGTTACTTTCATCATCTCTCTTTTGTGTCTGTCTTCCTCCTCTTTTTCCCGTTTCTTAATCTCTTCTTCTTGCTCTCGTTTAATATCTTCAATCTTTTTCTTGTATTCTTTTTCCCTTAACTCTTCCTCTTCTCGTCTTTTTCTTTCCCAATCTTCCTTGATCTTCTTTTGCTGCTCCTCATAATGCTTTTTCAGCTCTGTTTTATTTTTTTCATATTCCCTCTCTTTCTCTTCTATTTCTGTTTTTCGTCTCAATTGCTCCTCGTTAATCTTCTGTTGTTGTTCTTCCTTCTCTTGTTCAAATTTCTTTTGCATTCGTCTCTGTTCTTCTTCTTTTTCTTCTAGCTGCTTCCTGTGTTTCTTTTCTCTCTCCTGTTCATTTTTCTCTCTCTCTTCAGTCTTTCGTTTGTTCTCATCCTCCCATTCTTTCTGCCGTCGTTTAGTTTCTTCAAGGACATCTTTTCTTTCATTTTCAGCCTCCTTTATTTTTTTTTTCCACATCAGTCTCTCTTCCTCTTCCTCCTGAATCCTCCTCTTCTTCTCTGATTCTATCTGTTTTCTTTCTTCTTCTTGTTTTATTTTTAAATCTGCGATGATCTTCTCTTGTTCATATTTCATTTTTTCTTGATTTTTTCTGTATTTATCATCTCTCTTTCTGTCCTCCTCTTCTTTTTCTCTTTGCTGTTGTTCATAGAGTGATCTCTGTTTCGCCATCTCTTTATTAACGTCCTCTATTTTTCTCTCATGTTCAGCTTTCTGTCGGTTTTCCTCTTCTAGTCGTTTCTGGTTCTCGATTTCTCGTTTCTCCTCAAACTCTTTTATCAGTTTTTCCTCTTTTTCTTTGAGTTGCTTCTCCATCTTCACTTTCTCCTCCTCTGCTCGTTTCTTTTCCTCCTCCATTCTCTTCATCATGTTCTCTTTCTCCATCTCATATTTGGCTTCTAGCTCTTCTTTCTGTTTCTGAATCTCTCGTTCTCTCTCTTTTAGGATTTCATCTATCTTCTTCTTGATGGACATCTCTGCCTCCTGAAACATGCTGTTTGAGTAGAAACGTCCCTGGTTCTTGTTCTTTAGCTCTTTTATCATGTTTAACAGCAGAGCCACTTGACTTTTGTCTTGTTTTTTCATGTTGTTGAAACCTAGGAACCTATTTCCACAGTCTCTGATCAGCTTCTTCAGTTCTTCACACTTGCTTCCCCTCACAAAATCTTCAATAGACTTGTTATTAAGTTTATCTCCTCCGGTGAACAGCACAATGCAGAACTGAGCAGTTCGAGGACCAAAGATCTTCATGATCAGATCCACAGCGTCCTGATCCTCTTTGGTGAATCTTCCTAAGCTCAGGACAATCAGAAAGGCGTGAGGACCGGGAGACGAAAGTGAAACACATTTCATTATTTCTTCAACAACTTTATCATTGGGCAGCGTTGTGTCGAAGAGTCCTGGAGTATCAACCACAGCTACTGGTTGACCGTCCACTTCACCAGTTCCCTTTTTACAGTCAGTCGTCACTGAATCTAAACTAAAGTCACTAAAAAACTCTTTTTTGCCTAGAATAGTGTTTCCTGTTGCACTCTTTCCATTTCCTGTTTTCCCGATCAGCACCATCCTGAAACACTGCTCATCTTCTGAACTTTCAGCATCTGTAACAGAAGAGTGACACGGGGTTAATTGTAATCTGAAGATGGTGCACACTTTGAACGGCTGTTATGTCTGTATCTTGTTGTATTTATTCTCTTATTTGGGTATTTGATTGATGACCTGTTTATAAAACTAAAAGGCTACCTGTGATGGACTGGCGACCTGTCCAGGGTGTACCCCACCCCTCTCGCCCGATGTGAGCTGGGGATAGGCACCAGCAGACCCCCCGTGACCCCGAAAGAGAATAAGTGGGTTGAAAAATGAATGAATGAAATTAAAGTCAGTGTTATTAAAATGGTGATCAAAGTAAAACAAAAGAATAAACTCACCGTTTTCTTGAATCTTCCGCTCTAATTCTCTGATCTTGTTCTCCAGTTCTGTCCTGACTCTATTCTCCTGAGCTTTCACAAACATCTCAAGAGAATAGGGTTCCATCTTCATGTTCTCGATGTAGTCCAGCAGTTCTGGGATCTGTTTTGAGTTTTCAGGTTCCTCTAACCCCATCACTCTGTATCGACCTCCACAAAGACTGATCAATCTCTGAGAATCATTGCAGGACTTAATAAAGTTTCTTAATGGTTCTTCATTAGGTAATCGTGAGGTGAACAGCACCATGAAATGCTGTGTGGAGTCAAAGATCTCCAGGATCATCTCAGTTTCATGTTTCTGATCATTATTGAGAGGACCATCAGGAACACAGAGGATGAACGTGTGGACTCCAGGATCACAGAGAGACAGACAGTTGAGACTTTGACGCCTCTGCTCATCTTCTGGGAGACATCCGAGAGCAGGAAGCTCAATGAGATTGATTAGATGGTCATTGATCTTGAGATGTTTCTTCACACACAAATCTATCTGTTCATTACAACTGATCCTTTCTCCCAGTAAAAGTTCTGAAACAGAGGCTTTAAGCTTCAGATCTGCTCCACACAGCACCACGTTCCGAGTGGCTTTTGCTGAAAAAAAAACCCCACTAATTAAAAAAAACTATTTTAATAGGAATATGGAATATGTCATAAATGAATAAATGTGGCCAATTACTGATATTTTGGGAATATTACTCGCAGGTCCAGTTATGGTGAGTGAATTGCTGATACGTTCCTACTAAGGAGACAACGCTATTGTTTAACCACTGTTTTCAGTTCAGTTCTGTTGGCTAAGCAAATTAGTAATTTTTAAATCATCCTTCACATAGAAAAAAAATGTTTTTTTTTAGAATTCACTTGATTTTCTAAATCAAAAATCAATATACTCTTTCAATAAACAGTATAAAGAAAATGTAGTATTCCGTATAAAGTGCAAAATACAGTGCAAAATATATTTTTTGTGTCTCTCTGAAATAGTTGGGATTTACCAGGACTTTTTTAATGATTCACTGTTGGTCTCTGTTTCACTGTGTATGAGACTTGCAGACTGTGCATCATGTTCGATGTGCTGACATTGTAATTACATCTAGTGACATTTTTGTTCACTTTATCCATTTTTGTCATATTCAACATCAAAGAAAAATGCTTCCAAACCACAGGTTTAAATGTTGATGGTTGATTCTCTGCTTCAGAAGTCCCACCTTCCTCTAACTATAGCACTCGCTGATTGGATATTTACACAAGGGAGCCATTCATTGACTGGATATTTGCTCACAGAAATGCATTTCACATTCATAAACAAGAAGTTACTCCAAGAACAAGGGAGTTATTCAAAAGAAGAACTGAATAATGACATATCATTCAATTCGGTATAAAATGCAGTATTGTGGCATCACTAGTTCCTACATCAGGTTAATTTGTATATTTATGCAAAGAAAAGATGCAGTTTTGTTTTGAGTCTTGAAATTCAATGCATTGAATGGAAATTACCATTACCTTTGTGTATGATCTGTTTGGGATTTCCTGATTTTGCTTTAGGAGCAGCTTCTACAGGTTCTTCTTGAATGGTCTCACAAAACCTTCCGTTGTGTTCTTTGAGAATCTCCTGAAGAGTCTTCAATAGCACAGAGTGATCCTCTTCGGATTTTCCACTGAGCTTTACATGTCTTCCTTTACAATCATTGATCAGCGCTTCCAGATGATGGGTTTTCACAAAGGAACCCAAATATTCTGCACGTGTCAGATGATCTGAGGTGAAGATGGTGTATCTTAACGCCTCTGTACTGAAGTATTTCAGAATGCTCTTCACTCTGAATCTGTCCTCCTCTGTGAAGTCTCTGTGCTTCAGGAGGAGAATGAAGGCATGAGGTCCTGGATGAGCCAGACTCACACACTCTCTCACTGCCTGAGAAATCTGAAGAAGACTCTGATCTGGCCGGAGCAAGGAGGGGCAGTTAATGACAGCCAATGGTCTGTTTCCAAGGCTTCCACCGAATTGCTGCACAGCATCTGGAGAAGCTTCACTTAATGTTTGGCCCAGTAAGAGCCGTCCCACCTGGCTGTTTTCAGATGCACTCGTCCCCAGGAGAATGATCCTCAGTTCACTCTCTGAAAAACATCAATCAAACTGAGCAGCTAAACCTCAGAGGAAACATCTCCTTCTGTCTGCAGTGAGCTGTAGCTAGCATCATCATTTCTTCATTCATAGTCTGATGAGGTATTTATGAGCAGACTTACTGTTAGCAATGATTCCATTCACTCTCTGAAGTATATCTTGATGATATATTTTTAAAAGCTGAAGATGCCCTCCACCACATTCGCTAGATAGCTGTTGAACAAGTGAATTTTCTTTCTTTGGTTTCGGATCATCGGTGGTAAGAACCATAACATTCTCCATCTGCTTCTCACCACAGTGGGCCAGCACTGAGGATAACACATCTCTGTTCTTCTGAGTGAAAGACTGATGCTGCAGTACCAAGATGATCACCTGAGGGTTAAAGTGAGACTTCTCAGATGCTTTCTGTGGGGTTTGATGTTTGGGCTTGATCAGGTTCCTGCTGATGATGGTGATCTCTTGTTCCTCCACTCGTTCAGTGTGCTTCTCCTCTTCAGAAAAATGCTGCTCAGTTCTAAACACACTTTTACCAAAGATTAAGTTTCCAACTCGACCGTTTTCATGCAAAGAGTTCCCCAGCAGGAGAATCCGAACATGGCTCACTGAAAGCAGAAATAAATATGATTTGCAATGTTATTAGCCTGCAGCTACAGTCACACGTTCCTTGTGGTTTACACTGTTATAATGAGTTCATTTGAAATAAACAATAAGTAACATGTGACAAAGCGGTGCAAACTTTTCATTTTGAATGGGGAGTGACTTTTGGCTAAAAGAGCAACTCAAGAGCCAAGAGTAGTGTCCAGGTTATTAGTAATAATCATATACAAATGATAATATACATATAAACATTTAAATACAAGAAGGATAAATTTCTTCTCTGAAACCTTCACAGTCACACTAGGGATGTCCCGATTTGATCACATGATTGAAATCAGACCGATCACATGGTTTTAGACGCAGTTTCAGAATCTGATGGCATCTGCTGATTAGAACTTGTGTGTGTATGTATGTATGTATGTATGTATACACTGTTGCCAACTTTTGAGACTGACTAGTGACTTTTGCAGCCATTTCTGTCAACTTTGTTCGTTCTGGCTGACTGAATCTGCCCGTTCTCCCTCACTGTTGCCCTGTGCATGCATCACAACAAAGTGCTGAAACTAGACACGACTGGTTTTAAAGGGCAGCCTCTCAGGAGCAGGATAGGAAACGCACGTCTGCGTTTTATTTTGAATTTTCTGAAAGGAACGTTCTGTTGAGATATGGCCACACTGAAAAACTTTTTGTTGTAAATTTACAGTAAAATACTGGCAGCTCATTTGCCAGCCACATACTGTGTTTTTACAGAAAACTAAACAAAAAAATCCAAAAAAGTATCTAGTACTTTATTTCTAACTGCAGTTATTTCCCTACTGTTATTTAACAGAATTTTTACAGTATTAAACTGTATTATTTACAGCAATATATTGTTTTTATACAAGGAAAGTAATAAACAGTTTATTCTGTATTTATTATGTTTCTAGTATGTCATGTTTAAAACTTTTTGTTTTATTTGTTAACAAAAATAAAAGGAACTATGGATCTGATCAACTGGTCTCTAAATGCAATTGACACTATTTTCTCGACGAGGAGCGTAGGTTCGGGGGAACCCACCTGTCCTGCTGGAACTTATGCTGCTGGCTACACGATGGACTCCTGGTCGAAGTGGAGGATCGTGTGCCTGGCTGCTCTGTCCCTGGAGGATGTCGAACATAATCTACATAATTGGAACTGTGATAACTGGGATTCTGCTGATTGGAATATGTGGAGCTCTAGGCTATCAGCGATTATCAAAAGCGGTCAGTGCTCAAAGCCCCACTAAGCTGACCGACTGGAATGGAATGTTGACTGGACTTAAAACTGTCGGGACTCATGTAACGGTCTGTGACCGCAAACTGGATTTCATCATGGAAAGGCTGGCAGAATTGAAACGTAAGTTGGATAATCTGGAGACCGGGGAAAGACTCTAAAAATCTGAAAATTTACAGCTTTTGACCTAAATTAACTTCTGTACCATCTGGCTTCCCTTATTTCCTCTGGCCTTGGAGGCCACGAAGAGGAGTCTAAACATTCCCCCCGGAGTGCCTGATAAAGAGAGTGTCTCAGAACCCTCCCCCGCATCCACTTATCTCCGCCAGCTTTTTCCCCACCGCTGTAATCTGACGGGTCATTAGTACAGCGCCATCTGGTGCAGGAAAATGCCGGCTGCGGACTGCAGCGGCTACACCACTTTCCCGACCCCTACCTCACCCTGCGATGTTCTTTTCCTGTATTTGTCAATGTGCTTGATTGCAGATGGCTTTTTTTTAACCTGTTCCACAGTCCTCTTTTTTCGAAGGACAATACAGAAAGGCTATTTTTTAAGCTAATTTACCTAATGTATATCCATTTCTCTGTTTCTCTCTAAATATGCTACCTCTCAACACTGGCCTGTTCCCACCCTGTCTATGTCTGTGGCCAGAGGGGTCCCATTTCGCTACATGTAACAGTGTATGTGACAAATAAAGGCTATCATCATCATCATCATCATCATACTGCTTGAAATACCAACAGCAGTGCAATTTACAATGCAGTAATCTTTGTTTTTATATTACATTTAACAAACAGAAAATGTTTCAGAACTGCATTTTAAAGTTACTCAAAAACTAAAAGACAAACTAAAAAGAGAAAGAGAAACCTGCCTTACAGTGCAACCAAGCTCAACACGAGGATTTCACTTCAAATAACGTACGTCAAAAAGAGTGACAACATTTTTTTACATACTTTCTGTCATGAAAATAGACTTATACAAAGGAGACAGCATGAACACATTTTAAATACTTTGAACAAACCTTGCAATCCTTGAATAAATCATGTAAATATTTTTTCCACAATCCTTTGCGTGCACGAACAGGATGATTTAAAAGTGCTCCTTAACTTATATAGTATATTTCCACAACGTCTCGATTACCTTCGTAACCCTCGTTCCCTGAAGGAGGGAATGCAGACGGCATTGATGTTTTGACTGTGGGAACTCCCCCAACTTGTGAGGGGTGGAGCCGAATCCTTAACGGGCAAATTAATTTGCGAGTGTAGATGATTGTCTAACAATCAACTGCTCTAAGAGGAGGAGTTGCCTCTACACTCATTCTGCTTCTTCCGAGGAGCCGAACCCACTTACCTCTAAGGCACCTCAGATCAGCGACTCAAGGTGCATGACTCCATCCTGTACCTGAGGCATCTGTCGTGAGCACAAGCTGACGACCTTTTGCTCCAAGTACTGGCCCTTGGCTCAGGAACTCTGGACACATTCTTATTCTTAGAGCATTAAGAAAGAGCCGCGAGATGCAAATAAGTTAAGTTCATTCATTATTTTTCCCTTTTTGGGGTAATGGGGGTCTGCCGGTGCCTATTTCCAGCGCACATCAGGCGAGAGGAGGGGGTACACTCTGGACAGGTCGCCAGTCCATCGTGGGGCTACTTAAGTACATTTTAAGGCAAATACTTTTGTACTTTTCAAGTGAAATTCTGAAAGGAGCACTTTTACTGGAGTATTTGTTACCTAGTGTATCTTAACTTTAACTCAAGCACTTGATTTGTGTCCTTTGACCACCACCGTCAATCTTCACGCCGGAGTCACAATATCCATCTTTATATACAGTCATTTGGTAATAATCAGAATAAACTTACTGTTTGGATGTTCTATTTGAAAACTGTGTGCTCGTTTTCTCTTTACAGGATCATCAGAGCCTAAAGATTACAAAAATAGAACAAAGTATGCCCTTGTTTTTAAAGCTATCAACACTTTGTTAATTACTTCTTGCCAAACATAAAAAAACAATGGCCATATTTTATTTTCAGAAACATTTTTTTACACCTTTAAAAAAAAAAAGAACAGATTTACAGGTAAAATCTTAAAATTAAAGTATGATTATTTACCATTTGAGTCTGTAGAAGTTGCTTCTGACATATTCACAGGATGTGCCGCACCTACAAAAACATGAAGAGCAGAATGATGTCTGGCTGTCTGGCTGTCTACCTATGGACTCCCACAGGGCAGGTTATTACTTTTATCAGTGGTGGTCAAAGTACACAGACCAAGTACTTGAGTTAAAGTAGAGATACACTAGGTAAATTATTAATAAGTTTTGTATCCAAATGAGATCTGTTAAATTTTTTTTGCAGTTAAACAGAGCAAACAAAATATCCTGAACTTGTAGACCCCTGAGTAAATGATGTTTCTCCTGAAACCCACTGTCTTCTGCACATACAAGTGCAATGACCGCACCGGGCACAGAAAATTTAAACACTTTTTTTCTGGTGAAGAGAAAGGGGTAGGGTGAAAAGCAGCTAGTTCTGTAGATGCTCATCTATATGCCACCTCAATGACTTTTGGAATGAACGCTGGGTTTGGGAGTAAGGAGACGTCAGTGAACGCTGGAGCGAACTGCATACAGGACCGTCTCACAGACAGCACATGTAACCTCACTCGCTTGGCTGTAACCAACAGCAGGAGTAGTCAAGTCTTGAAAGAAATTAATTTAAGTCCAATTTCCTCTAAAGTCTCAAAAGGGTGTTGAGACAGAGCCTCCAGAACGATGGATAAGTCTCAAAAAGGAACCATCTTTCAATGAATTGGTCTTTTTCGCTGAGCACCTTTCATGAAACGGCTTATTAAGGGGTACTGACCAGCGGATTTGTCTCCAAAACCTACAGCGCAGGCTGAAATCACTGCCAGATAAACTTTTATGGTAGGGAAAGCTTTCCCTTTGTCCAGGCGGTCTTGCAGAAAGCACAGAATATCCCTCAGTGTACACTGAAAAGGAACAATATTTTTCTGACCACACCAGTTCTCAACAACTATCCATTGCTATAAAGTGAGCGAGTCAAGGAGGCTCTGTATTGTGTTATATGTCGCAACAAAATCACTATTACTTTATCAACTCATTACTTTAAACTGAGTTCATTTAGTGCAAGTCATCAAAGTAAAATAATGACAAAAATGTACATATGTAAAATATGCGTTTGCAGGGTTTTTAAGTCTCATGCATTGAGTGTGTGACACAGATTTTACTGTTCTCACATGCCGACATGAAATTCATGCAAAGTATGTCTGATATTGGAATCAAATGAAACCACTAAAAAAATGGTTAAAAAATGGAAAATCTCTCCTCTCAAAGTTCCCACTCAACTCAAATTCATTTTGTTAGCTTGTTTTGCACCAAAGATGGTTGTTGCAAAGAAGTTGCAATTTGATTTCAAGATTGATTCGTATTTTATATTTGATATACAACGTGCATTAAATGGCAGGAAAATAAAGTGAATTTAAAGCAACAGATTAGTGAAAGCAGCTATTAGTGCTACTGTTAGCTAAGCTTCAATATACAAACCATTTATCTATTACAGTGAACCCTCGTTTATCGCCATAGATAGGTTACAGAACTGGCCACGATAGCTGAAAATCTGCGAAGTAGGGACACCATATTAACAGTATTTATTTATTTTACAAGTATTCAGTCTTTTACAACCCCCCCTTTACACACTGTTAACAAGTCACTCTTTACAGTAATGTACAGATATCTACAATACGGACATACAGTACACAGGCACAAATGATAAGCAATCATCTTTTTTCGGCTAAGTCTTTATTCCACGATAGTTGAACCGCGAAGTAGTGAGGGTTCATTGTAATTATAACACTTCCCTTTATGAATGAAATTGTAGTCGGTGTTGGAAGAATGAAAAGGTTGTAATTATTTACGCTTCTATGTTTTATCCTTTAACAATGTTCTGTACTTTATATGTGAAAATGTTTTCCGCTACGCCCTGGAAACATATTGAATCTGGACTTTGTGCAGATTTACTTAGCCTTTTTTGTATGTACGCAACCTTTATAAATGAGACCCCAGTTCTGTTATGGCTTCATTTGAGTCCAATGGCAGTAGACGGAGACACAATGTCCATCTTTTTTTTTTTTTACAGTCTATCATTGAAACTCATAACAATGCTGGTTATAATATATAATATATATCAAAAAGGCATTAACAAATTTAAAATAAAAAGTATATAAAATATACCTAAAGAGATTAATAGCATTAGAACAACAATAATGATAATGATGAATATATGATTTCTCATTAAATTTTAGTATACTATAATAAAAGATTTGAACACTATACTATTATATGATACAATAACTTAAAGTCAAATTTAACAAACTACTGTATATTTTGTATCAATCTGATTTTTAAGTCTTATCAAAGAACACTTGTCAGGGTAACATCTATAGCTGTGTCCAAATCCAGAAGTGTGCATCCTTCCGGGACCACTTATGTCACAAAGCCAGTTGCTCGTGACCTCAGCTTCTTCTGTTCCATGTGAACAAGTGTTCTCCAAGGCTTAGGAAATTTGTTTCAAAACAAAAGAATCATCCTTAGCCCCTCTACTGCGAAATCAAAACATTCTTGAATAAAAACACAAAAGCACACTTTTCAATTACAGTATGTAATACATAAGCAACAGCCAACACTTCAATGAAACCCACTGCCCCATACATGTATTATGAAAATTTCTGTCCTGTTCAAAACCCATCTAAAATTATTACCAAGCAGGCCAATTCCAAAATTGTTTTATTGATATTGAGTTATTGATCAATTAAATTGTCAATATATTTTTGCTATACTTTCCAAACAAAGAAAACACAGTTTTACTGGCATATTAACAGCTTACGTTTTGAAAATGTACAATACACATTGAACTAGAAATGGAGAAGATTTGTAAAGCTTGCTTTGCCTGCGCATCGATTAGAATAACCACTAGATGTCACCGAAGAATCATCTTCGATTTCTAAAGCAATTCTCAGTGATTCAAAATTATTCAACGATTCATAAAGCCTCGTTTTGCCATCATCACTGTCTCCAAAAATATCTCGATTTTCGATAGTTGGCACGTGGGCGTAACGCCTTGACTATGGACCACCATCAGCAGAATGGACCAAACCACGCCCCCAAGTGTCTGTCTATGATAGTGAATAAAACGGTCATGGAGGTTGACGCATGCGCAGAAATCTCTGAGCAGCCAATCAAAAGAGCGACACGAGTCTGACGCATATTTTGAATCAGAGACGGTTGTGAGTATCGCCCTGGAAAGTTAACCAGCAGATAATCTTCTACATTAGACACAATAAAACCAACGAAGAGCCATATCCTGGGTTTTTATAATGAGGAAAAGGTGAGCAGTTTGTACAGTTATAACGATACGTTATTATTTCATGTGTTGTTTATGGCGTTCATTTGAAAATGTTTGTCATTTGGTCAACATGCATTTAATTTAGAAACCGTAACGTTAACTAAACGTAAAAATATTTAGCGTAAATTTCATGTTACTTGACTGATTATGATTTATTCTTCATTTAGCTGACATCATGCGAGATAACAGGTGTTTTATCTGTTAACGTTGTATCATGAGAGAGCAGATCATATTGATGTTGCTTTAATATACATTTCATTCCACTATTAAAGCTACCGTTGCTCTAATCAACATTACGTTTTGCATAAAATGTGAATTCATGTTAATCCTGACAGCCTAAAGTGGTTGTACAAAGTAATTAATTTTCACTAGAGTAATCTTTGTCTGTGTGTAGTGAGGTGATTGCTGCAGAATCGGTGGCATGCCTGAATAAAGCTCTCTGCCACCTGAAAGACATCTGGGAGGAGATTGGCATCCCTGAGGAGCAGCGGTTGGAGAGAACAAATGTGGTCAAGAATCACATTAAAGTGAGTGAAGCATATGCTTGTGTGATATTTGTTGGATACCATTTAATATCAGGATTTGGACTAACACTTAAATGTCCTTTAGGGTCTTCTAGACATGATGATAGCAGAAGAAGAGAGTCTTCGTAAAAGACTGATTGTCAGCATTGAGAAGTGTCACAAAGAACTGAACAAACTGTGCACAGAACTACAGCTCCCTCCATTTCAGGTAAAATTTAAATTACATTACAGAAAATGATGATTCAAGGTCTTGTGCATTGAAGAGCCTCAAAGGACAACATCTACAACAACTGAACAGGGATTTTCACACTTGAAATTGTTAATCCTGGGTAATCCTAAACCCTGGGTAAACAGAATCCTGGGTTGTCTTTAATCGGATTTACACTGCTTATACTAAACGTGGGGTCAACAGTTAATCCTGGGTATTTATTAAAATATGTTACCCACTGCACATTCCTCAACCCCGGGTTAACATTATTATTTGTGAATGTGAACAAGTGGTTCCCTGTTGTTCATGAGTGAGGGAAAGATATAGCGAGAGATTGACAGACGGATTGGTGCAGCGTCTGCAGTCATGCGGTCGATGTACCGAAGAGTCGTGGTGAAGAAGGAACTGAGTCGCAAGGCGAAGCTCTCTATTTACCGGTCAATCTACGCTCCCACCGTCACCTATGGCCATGAATGTTGGGTGATGACCGAAAAAACAAGATCATGGATACAAGTGGCCGAAAGGAGTTTTCTTTGCAGGGTGGCTGGGCGCTCTCTTAGAGATAGGGTGAGAAGCTCCATAAGTTCCACATAGGAGTGAATGTGTATGAGGGACTGGAGACATGTCCGGGGTGTGCCCTTGCATTTTGCCCTGGAAGGAACACTGCAAAGCAAAGAAAATGAATGAATGTTTGAACCAAGTTCTAACCCAGAGTCTGATGAAGAGTGTTTATGTTCATGTTAAAGTCAACTATTGACCGATGATGTGTTTACATTTTGTCCTAAATTATGTTGACAACATTAACAGATATTTAGCCATTTACATTTTGTATTCCAACAGGTGTTCATTAAACATTAGTGATTGTATATGCCTTCAGAGATAGAAAACCTACAAGTGCAGTAAGTACTTATATATTTCTTAATGTTTAGGAGGAGAAAAGTGACACAATACTTCAGCAGGAGAAAGAACTGCGGAGTCACGTTGAAGTGATGTTAAAAGAGAAGAATCAGAGGATGAAGGCACTGCAAGACTTGACTGAGCAAGATCACGATCTCAGTGACCTTCTATGCTCACAACCCTTTCCAGTCTCACCAGGCTGTGTTCCATCCCTGGAACAACTGGAAAACTTCCGTCAACATATTTCAAGCCTCAATGTTGAGAAAGTATGACGGTCCTTGTCTCCCAAAAATTATTTTATATGAAAATCATTGATTTTCAATATTTTTATTTGTAAAGGAGCGAAGACATAAAGAATTTGTTACACTGAAGCAGCGGATTATACTCTGCATGAACGATCTGGACCAACTTCCTGACACTAGCTTCGAAAAGGATGTTGTTTGTGAGGATGAGGAGAGTTTCTGCTTGTCCAAAGAAAACATCAATTCCCTCAAAGTCCTCCTTGAACAGGTAGACCCAAAGCCCTGTCTGAGGTAAGAGAGTGCCTGGCATTAACAACTTGGATTATTTTGCCTTTTCACATTCTAGTTGGAAAGCAGAAAGGCAGAGAATAAACGGGTTTGTGATGGTTATCGAGAAAAGATCCAGGAACTTTGGGAAAGGTTGCAGATTCCACTAGAAGAGCGTGAGAGGATTTCTGAACACATGGCCATGTCAAAGAGGAGGAATATGGAGGCTGTGGGTAACCTTTTGATGGTTTAAGTTGAATGGCACTGGCACTGAACATAAAGGATGATCCTTCTGATTTTTTTTTATGCTGCCAGTTGCAAGCAGAAGTTAAACGTCTGGAGGAATTGAAGCAGCAAAACGTCCAGAGAGTCACTGAGTTGATTCGGCTAGACATAGCTGTGTTCTGGGACAAATGCTTTTACAGTGCTGATCAACGGAAAGCTTTCTTGCCCTATTATGATGGTGAGTGAACTAGATGTTTGAGTTCCTTCAGTAGAAAGAGTTAATAGGTGATATTTTATTGGGTATTTCATCAGATGGGCAACATTAATTGTCTCGGTGAGACAGCTATCCTCACCTGATCTATCAATTATGGCTGATTTCCAATATTTGGATACTGGTAGAAGTAGATCTATGTGTTTTTGTTCCTTTGGTCGAAAGCTTTTTGATGGTAGGTGTTCCACTGGGTAAGGCATGCCATTGAGGTCATCAGGTGGCACCCTCCTTCCTCAATGTTTTGTCAATTAGGCTGACTTTTTGCATCAAAAAACACCAACGTTGTTGTCTTCTCAGATGATTTTACAGAGGAACTCCTGGGTCTACACGATGCAGAAATTTTGCATCTTAAACAATATTATGAGGATCACAGTGGCCTTTTCGAAGGTGTTAAAAAGTGGGAGGAGAGCTGGAGACTTTACTTGGAGCTTGAGGTAACTTCATCGGACTCAGCATGTTTGTCAAATGTTGTTGAGTTTTCTAACTTTGTGCTGCTTTCAGGAGAAAGCCAAAGATCCATCCAGATTCACCAACAGAGGAGGAAACCTTTTAAAAGAGGAGAAACAAAAAGCTGATCTAGCCAAAAGTCTCCCCAAGGTAATTATGAGTAATGTTGTGGGTCGGTAACAATTTCTTCAAAGGTCCTCTAATCATCAAGATTGGCTCTTAATCTGAGTCCTGTTAGCCTGTTATTTTGCTTATTAATTGGGATTCATTCATTCATTTTCCAACCCGCTTATTTTCTTTTTGGGGTCACAGAGGTCTCCAGCGCACAGGGGTACACCCTGGACAGGTCGCCAGTCCATCTCAGGATTGGGGTTCAAATAAAACAGAAAGGTGTACTAGGTGCACTCCGAATCAGTGTGATCATTTTTACAGTTTTGTGTTGCCCACATTTAGCACCTGTTCAGTTTGTACTGAGCATACCTGGGTTTCTACGTTGTTGTGTTCACTTATAACTTTCTGAGGCCTCTGATTGGCTAATTTGACTTCAGGGTTGGAATCATACATTCGCCCTTTGAATTAGCATTGTCTTCACAGTGCTTCTTGGGGTGTATATCGTATAGTTTGAGCACCAGTTTACAGTTTCAATTTTTAGCTTTGTTGTTCCTTTTCTAATCGTTACATTTATGCACTGCCTTTTTCTGTGAGCAAACATTGTCAGAAGAGGTCATGATATTCTTTTCTTTACCACACTGACTTATGTTTTGTAGTAAAAATGTTTCTTTCTTCTAGATCGAGAAGAAGCTCAAGGCTGAGATTGAACACTGGGAACTTGAACACAAAAGAGAGTTTCTTGTAAATGGTCAGAAGTTCATGCAGTATGTAACTGACCAATGGGAGATGCATCGGCTTGAGAAAGAGCGGGAAAAACAGGAGCGGGTACATATCTCTTTTTCTGACCAAAAGAACCTACATTTGTGCTTTTTGAACGGTTAATACAAATGTAGTGTGTTAGTGGAACATGAGAGCTAAACTTGACAAAAAACGGACTATAATAGGAGAATAAATATTTTCCAGCATACAAAGAAGTGCAAGCAGACGGAGGAGGACATGGTGTATGGCACTGTGATCCGCACACCAACAAAACGAAGGTTTCTGGCCACAACAACACCGTGTAAAGCTCGAAAGGCAAGTAAAGTAAAAATCTAACAGGAGTTGTATATTATATACACTTTAAATATTTGTTTGTTAGTGTACTTATCTAATCGTAATTAGTTTATTTATAAAACCTAATATTATATCATAAACACTGAACATTGGATGGAAATACACACCTACAATAGACAATATAATTTAACAAGGAATCAAAAATTGACTTGATATTTAGTTTTATTAAATCCTTTTTACTAGAAAATTGAAATAAAAATTGATGCAGTGGTGCTCAGTGTCCCTACTGTTCGGCCAACTTTTCATATCAAGATGTTTTTTTTTTTAAATGTGTACGTTGAAAAAGTGGACCTCTAGTAACATTATTACATTCTGTTGTAAATCTGCCCATGTCTTCTGCAGTAATAACTGTTCTGGCTTTTTATCAGATAAATGCTACTTGCAGTACTGGCACCTCAAACAGCACTATGCGGTCGGCCTTTGGAGGCACTGTGTGTCATTCTCCTGTGTCTCGTCCTCCCATTTCATCAAGCAAGGTCCGTGCAGTGCCATAACATCAATATTGCTCATGCATAAACCTTTGATTAAAGTGCATCACTTTCTTATTAGGTTAATGTGGTCAAGACTCCAGGCCACTGTAAACCACCTCATGAAGGTTTACTTCTACGCAATAAGGAGAATATTGGTCATCTTACTGTTGGAGTGACTGGTACGGCGAAACTTCTAGCAAGCCCTCAGCGCAACTTTAGCATCAACTCTGTGGCAAGCACCTATTCAGACTTTCAGGCAAGTTCAAGTGAGGTCAAGGGCTTGAATATAAGTTTTATAATTGAGGTTGCAGATTGAATTGATTAAATATATTTTTTTCATTTCACAGAGAGACCTCTCCAAGTCAAAACACACACCTGATATTCTCAACTCCACCGTCATTCAGCTTTAAGATAACTGAAACACTGCTTTTAGTACACTGGCTTTGCATTATGAATAGAGGGTTCCTCTATATTATGGCTATGCAAATTATATGTAAATGAATGAAGTAAATATTTAAATAATTCTGAAGAGTTCTATATGTATTTGTGTTCTTTACACTAAGACAAACACTACCTTTATTGTACTTGCTATTTAACAAATGAATGTTTTAATTATAAAATATTTTATCCGTCTACAACTAATTAAGAATTTAAAATGAAATACTCTCTTAATAACTTCTCTTTCGTTGTCGCGCTCACAGTGTATTTTATTCATTCAGATGTTTTGCACAATGTATAAAAAGTGTTACTGTATCTATTATAAAAGCTGTAGTTTTGTACATAGCATTGCATAAAAGTTCACTTTTGAATACTTGGTGTGTCTTGTCATAATTTAAAATTTTCCTCCCAAAATGAAGTTTGATCCAAATTTAAATAAAAACAAAAAAATACAAAACTGTCCAACAGAAAATCGGTTTTAATGACACAGTAAAATATTATTTATTTAAAAAAGATGAGGAAATATAACGAAATCATAGTCTATGATCGAAACCACTGTAACAGAAACGTAAATACAAGAAACCATCGTTTAATTAGCTTGTACAATAATATCACTTCTTAAAACATTACTTAAATTGATATAGAAATCGTATTTTTAAAAATAGCATATAAATAAAAACAGTTTACATAAAACGGAAGACGTGGCCAGTTTATCACCCGGAAGTAGATTCTTGCGAATGACGTGTGAAGCTTTGGGGTCGACTGGACAGACGGTTGAAAGATGGCGGATGACAAGAGCAATAGCATAGGTAGTCATTCCCCAGAAAAACGCCATGGGTGCTCGGTCGTGTGCGGACCAGTGTCGTTTATTTTTATCTGTGTGTTGTTGGTGGAGCCCGCGCGAGCTACCACGCACTGGGTGGTCACCGAGGACGGCAAGATCCAACAGCAGGTTGGGAACTGTCTTGTTTGGTGGTTATCACACAAGAAAGCTCTCTGATAAAGCTCGCTCTAACATTTGTTTACTTAATTCAGCTGCCAGACATGTCAGGGTGTTGACAGTCGCTGTTTCTCGATACTATGCTTTAACGTGCCGTGATTCAGTATCATCAATGTAGTTTGCTTCTTGATATCTAGGAACCTTTGACCCAACTCGGTTAGATAGCGTGCTTTGCTCTGAGCACCTGTCTGCTCTGCTCTTACTACACTGTTTCGTTTTCAGGTGGACTCACCTCTAAACTTGAAACATCCTCATCATTTAGTTCTTTTTATGCAGCAAGAGACCCGTGTCAGCTACCTCAAAAAGTTAGAGGTGAGGTTTACCTCACCATAAAGTTCTGTAGTTATGTTTTTGTGGCAAAGCTCTTATTTATATGTACATTTTGCAGAAGCAACTAGTTGCTCAGAAGATTCACATTGAAGAGAATGAGGACCGGGACACTGGTTTAGAGCAGAGGCATTATAAAGAAGATGCTGACTGTGTCTCCGCCAAAGTTCCTCTGGGAGACTTGGATCTCTATGATGGCACTTTTATATCATTGGAGAGTAAAGGCATCTAGTAAGCTTTTTTCTCTTTCTTTAATTAACTGAAATGAAAAACTTTGATAATTTAATAACTATTCCTCTTGTGTGTGTGTGTGTGTGTGTGAAGTCCGGAGGATTTTTTGGATATGATGGCACCTCTACCTCCAGATCTGGAAAAGCCTGACTGTGCAAAAGTTTTCGACCTACCTTATAGCATTCATGCATTTCAGCACCTTAGGGTGAGTGCATCATTACATGGTTTATGTGATCAACTCAAATTCCTTGGTTCTGTTTACATTGCATAATACAATAGTAATCAATTATATTTCTTACTAATATAATCAAAAAATATAATTTTCAAGCAATTAATGGAATTTAAAAAAAAAATAAAAACGGAAAAAAACGTAGTTCACAGCCAATCAAATACAGGTTGTGCTCAGGTGATTATCATATGCTTGATATATCTTGCTTTCTCTTTTTGGGGGTCTTAGGGAGTACAGGAGAAGGTAAACCTTACGTCGCCCTTGCTTTCAAAGGATGACCCGATCTTTACTTCCTTGTCTCTGAAGCTGGGTCATGGTGTGGATGAGGTCGGCCATCGGATTCATCAGGCCCTTTTGACTGTACGTTTGTGCACCTGATCACTTGGTCACAAAAATTCTGTGATTTTGGGGTGTTGATTTCCTGAACCATGTAACATTTTTGGTATATAATAGGATACCAAAACAGTTGAAGACAAAATTATTAGCCCCCTCTGTGACATTGTACTTTAAAACACAATTGCATTGAGTTTAAAAGGATTATTGTATTGTTTTATCTCAAATACAAATGAATGGGTATAAGAGAATAATTATAAAAGCCTTGAGTGGTTTGCTGTAGTTATCAACAAGTCTCAAGCATGTCTACTGAGGAATTGTTGTCCATTCTTCTGGGGTAGGTCTCAAAATCTCCTCCGCAGTTTTTGGTCTTTAGTGCAAATTTATTGTGCCCCACAGATTTGCAATTGGATTCAGGGCTGGGTTTTATGCAGGCATGTCAAGTACTCTCACTTTGCTGATTTAGAGTTATTTTTTTCACCAGAAGTGAGGTGTGCTTTGGGTTATTGTCCTCCTGGAAGTTGACTTTTCTGCAGACAATCTGAGATTATCTTTCAAAATCTTCGTATAGCCATGTTTCCTTCAGTCTGTTCTAGATTCTCAGTACCACATCCACTGAATCGTCCCCAAAGCATTGCACTCCCACCACTATGTTTTACTGTGTGGTTAATGCCTCTCCCTTCTTTCTCCCCCAATCACCCAATCTGATCATGTGAGTTTGAACACCAGTGAAGAGATTTCAAACCAAACTCGAACATTTGTATCTCTGTAAAAATCATGTTTTGTCTGAGTAAGGCCTTTCATTGGTGTTGGGGCAGTTCTTGGGTCTTTAGAAACCTCTTTTAAAGCTTTTGCCTCTGCCCATCTTGCTCTCCACTGTGAGTAATGCAGTGTGAATCTCCTGTTGGTTTGAATCTATCTAGCAGTGTGAATACAGCAGTGAGTGACTGATGCCCCAAAAGTTCTTGCATTGTGAGAAGGTCTGAGACGTGGATACGTGGAATCGTGCCATCTGAACTCGCCATGAGACTGTCCGCTCAATGATTGTGTAGTTGACTCTCAAGTAACAATTATGCACGATAGAAGTTTTAAAATACAAATGAGCAACAAATTTTTGCTCTACACAGTTGTCATACAGAGCGAAAATTGCTAAATATTCTTGTGTGGATCAGACTGTGCTCTGACACCAGTGGATGAACTGCAGATTTGTGACTTGAGGTTTAAAAAACAGGTTTTGGTTTTCAAACTTCAACCTGAAGTGAACCTTGATATTTACTCACCACAGAGTGCAAGTGGCTTTTAGGAAGCATCCAGCAAATTTGGGGCTTTCTTATTTGGGGATGTATCTGCTCTGGATTTAAAGTAGGTTCACGCTCCGTACTGATGTCCACAATCAATTTATTACTCCAATGAAAGTTCTGGAACACCGTGAAAACTAAACAACATAAAAACATTAGTAACAAAATTCACAATGACTGCTTCTTTACCGTATAACCAGTGGTAGATAAGTCTTTTGAAGAGAATAATGTCCGTTTCTCTGTAGTCCTTCTCTTCTCTCTCCTTCTCTGTATTGTTACCTCTCGTTACTTCTCGTTCGGGTCATGTGACTCACATAAACTTAACTCCTTACTAATTTGCATATGATTTTACAAACTTAATTCAGTTGTCTCCCAAGGTAAAGATTAATCTTATAACTATGAATAACACATACAAAAAAAACAACTTCAATTAACGGCACTGTGTGGTGTTGTCATAGAGACATATATGCAACTTTAGCGTCAGTTACAGGGGAGTATAGATTTGTAGTTGTTAACCAAACAATCTTTGGTGGGTTCTGATCTTTAAAGGGTGGTTTAACATTTTTCATTAACAAATATCTTTTGTTTAATTGTAAAAAAAAAAAAAAACATAGTAAATTAAATGAATTTTTATTTTTTTTTATTCACCCAAATGGTATAGTTAACCAGAGTGTTTTTTAACCGTTAACCTATTATCAGCCTAGACAAGCCATGGATGGCAGCAGAGTGGTGCTGAATGTTTCAGTTCTGAATACCAATGATCTAATTTCTGTTCTTCTCAGAATTCTTCCTCGTGGGTGCTTTATAACTTGGCGTCCTTCTACTGGCGGATAAAGAATGAACCTAGACGATCTGTGGAATGCGCAGTCCGTGCCCTTCATTTTTCTCCAAGGTAACAGGAAGTGACACACTGTTGCAAACAGTAGATGTGCAAAGCTCGTCAGTGTTCTGCTAGAGGCATTTAGTTTTGCATTGCTTTGTTTTACAGGCAGCAGAAAGATGTGGCTCTTATCAATATGGCGAATGTACTGCATCGAGCACACTTCTCAGCTGATGCTGCCATTCTTGCCCACGCGGCTCTGGATCTCACCACTGATCTGCTAACGAGCCATTACACCCTGGGCAACATTTACGCCGTGAGGAGAGCATTACACGATTCTCATGTGCCATATTGGAAATGGGAGATGTTCCCGAGTATCTGATTTCTGTGTCTATCAGATGCTGCTCAACTCGCGCTGAATCTGTCTGCATTGTGTGTTTGTGTGCATGGTAGATGTTGGGGGAGTATAATCACTCGGTGCTATGCTACGAGCAGGCCCTGCAGGCTCAGCCGGGCTTTGAGCAGGCCCTGAGGAGGAAACACGCTGTGCTCTGTCAGCAGAAGCTGGAGCAGCGGCTCGAGGCTCAGCACCGGTAACACTGAGCCTATGCTGTTCAATACTTTGTCCTGACTTCCACTCTCTGCCTTTTCTGACCATTAACGTCTTGCTAAGAAGGGCTCTTTGTATAAGGAGTGGCTGGCTTTAAGGTGTGCTGTTTCTCTTCAAGAAATGTATTAAGGTCTACCTGTGGTGTTTATCTAAAGGGTGGTCCAATTGTTTTATATCCAGTTAATGTTATTTTAAGAACCTAATTAATAGAATGTTCTCGCTCTGGAAATTTAAGTACCAAACTAGGGTTCTGTACTTTAACCGAACAGCTTTGCAACCCCGGCATTGATCAATGTTAGGAAATAGAACAAAAGACTACATTTTTGGGACAAGAATATATGCGTCTGTTGAATAGCAGCATGTGCTGTTCACTGTTAACAGTGACGGTGTACACAATCTTTAAACTACCTGGAATCACAGGCACGTCACAGTTCGTCTACATGAGCGACAATCACAGTGTGACCTAGCAAAAACATGCTCAGTGGCAGGCTGGTTGTGGGATATTCGGCATGCTAAATGTCTGTAGCTGTTGGTTAGTCCCAATCGGGCCGTGTGAAAGGTTTTCTGACTGGAAATAACATCAGCGATTACCTGTAGCCAATGAGAGAGCAGCATCCAGGCAAGTATCAAAAGCATAGACGGCAATATCAACAATGGTTTTTGTTCAAAAGGGGAAAAGTTATTTTCTGTCTAATCTGCCGCCATTTTTGATAATAATTCCAGTCTGGCACAAGTCATACAGAGTGAAATCCACTGTCGCTGATCTATTCTGCAGTGAGAATTCAGCAACGACTGGATGCTGCCCCGGACAATCATACAGTGTGAAAAGATCTGCGACGCGACTACCCTTAAAAATGAACTTGGCTAGACCTACTTATTAGTCTAGATAAAGAGCTGAAAACATAGCCCTATGAAGCTGCATTTGTCAGCATCGACAAAAATGTGACGTGCTTTATACAAGTCTCTTGTGTAACATTAATGTTATTAGACTAAATAATGGCACATTATTCCTGGAAAACTAGCATGAGATTTAAAGTTGGAAAAACTAATTAATAACAATAAATACTTGCATTTGTGAATCTCTTTGGTTGCACTGGCTGCAATCTTCTGGTGAACAAACAAGAGTACAAACATATCCAGTGTCCGCTGGGAAATGCATCTATGGCACGCCAGCAAATCTTAATCTTTTGCTTTTTTCACCCTAAAATTGGCACACCTCTTAAGCTAAAATGAAGGAACCAAATGGATAAGGATAAGGAGTTGAACTGGAACACCGCTTTAGTCCTTTGGGAAATTTAGAGACACAGAATTTCCACTCAAAATTGGGTCCGTTCTGTTACCTCTCAGTAATCTAGGAAAACAACCAGTGGATTCCCATATGAAAAAAATATCTATGCGTTTTTCAAAGCAGCAAATTGGTATAAACAAAGTTATTTGTTTTTTTTATTAGACGAATGTTACATCAGTTCAGTAACTGAAATGCAAGACAATAAAAAAGCATTTTCTGTTACTTTATACAATTTTTACTTTAACACATAAGAATCATGTATTTAAATACAAGCCAAAATAAAATATTACCTATTACTTTGTTTTTTATAAAGTTTTGAATTGGGAATCGCTTTGTGGTATTTTTGTCAAATTGAACTGTGGAGTTTTGAATTGAAGAAAAAGAGAAATTCATTTTTTTAATGGTCAGGGCTTGTGTTCAGAAGGGGCTTCTATTTACTCCTTGTGCAGGTCCTTGCAGCGCACCCTGAATGAACTGAAGGAGTACCAGAAGCAGCACGATCACTACCTTCGTCAGCAGGAGATGATGGACAAGCACAAGCTCATCCAGGAGGAGCAGATCCTGCGAAACATCATCCACGAGACCCAGATGGCGAAAGAGGCACAGCTAGGTTAGACTCCGTGCATCCATCTTACCCTCCATTCCTATGTATCTGTAACTCAGACGATTGTGTAATGTACAAGATAAACAGGTTTCGCAAGCCTGCCGGATCTTGTAAGCTCGTGAATGTGCAAAACAGACATGTGTTGTTTTGTTTCAGGAAACCACCAGATGTGTCAAACAGGCCAACAAAAATGCACCTTGCACTGCCCTTTTGACTTGCCAGTACGGTACCACCGCGGGGAACTGTATGAAAATGTGCATCTTATTCAGGTTAGACTGCTAACAACGACTGCTTTTAAACGATTGAGATCCAACAATAGACATGAAAGTAGTTTCTCTCCAGAGATATCAAAATTGTGTACACTACAAAATAATGTTTTGTTTTTTTTTCCTCCAAGTAAACAGTTTTGATATTCACCTTTTGTTAATTGTATTGTGGTAAATAATTTGGTTATTTTTAAAAGTACAACTGATGGGTTGGTTTAAAATGTTTAGTTTTTAAATCTAAATATTTAAAAATTGGATTTTTGGAAGTTTATTATACAGTACTTCCTGGTTTTTTATTATATTTGATGACGAGGTGCACTCCATCTTCTAAAATAAGTTTTTTACCACTGACATATTTTAGAAAAGTTTGCATCTACAAACCTTGCAAACAGCACATTTCCAAATTCTTTGCAAAAATATCCAAAATTGCACAAACCGCAGAAGAAAAATTCTCATTTTCAAGAAGTGTCTGTCCCCATACACGATTTATTAGAAAGTGTGATCTGCTCAATTTGTTTTCAAATGAGACCCGGTCGCCTTTATATGTGGCTCTTGTACGTTTTATTTATTTATTTATTTTTTCCTCACAAAAGCTACTTGTGTTTGAACTGCCAAGTCAGATTTATCTGACTTTCATCATCGATCCCCATTCAGATGTGCTTTCTAACAGTTAAAAGTTGCTGGAGAAGACTTTTTCCAGTGAATTCGTTACAGGAAATTGTTCAGAGGCGTATTTAAAGAAGTACTTTGAACATTGTTTTGTCAAAATAACTTCCACTAGCTTCTACAATAATTCCGAAAGTATTCATCACAATGTAAACAAGCACACTGAAACAAAATATCTGATTCCGTTAAAAAATCTGAATTTTGCATTGACATTCAGTGTCATTGTAGACTATGACCTGATTATTGTCTAGCTTTAAAATAAAAAAAAGTTAACTTTAGATGCATCCAAGCTTAGATTTGGTCTAGACCTAAGTACAAAGAAGAAGAGTTCAATCTTGCTGACAGAGATCTGCAGTATTATCTTGTTTTCGGATACATTTTGTCTTCATTTGATTGTTGTCTGTTTTGGAGATGCACATTAATAAATATTTTTAAGTGATCCATATGAATCTGAGCTGGGACTGACTCACTCTCTGAGGTAGCAACACACAAAACACCTTTTAAAAACACTTTCAGCACATGCAAAAATAGAAGCAGCTCTTCAGTCGGAAAACTTCTTTCATGGATGAAAGTTTTTGCAGTAGTGTAAAATAATTTGTATAATAGTCTAATCATTTTTGATCATGTGAAATTTGTGAAATGTCATTTAGTGCAAAATTGAACTTAAATGACAAGAAGACGGAGGTTATGCTATAGAAATAAAGTTGTATTGTAAAGATAACCATCTATCTCTCCCTTTACCTGTTTTTTTTTTTTTTTTTTAGTTCGGTGAGGAGGTATCTGTAGCCAGCAGTGTTGCTCTGGTGTCTGAGTTGAGTGCGAACGAGAGCCGGAGTCCTCAGAGATCATACACTGTGTCTTTAGGACAGGAGCCTGCAGCCCACTGGGACAAAGATGACACCTCCACTGAGGTAACAATGTGATGTTCAGGGGAAAGTGGAAATAGGGGCTTTAAGCAACTACAAAAGACTGATATGACATGGGCAACAATTTTGCATATAGCAAACAAAAAAAGGGAAACAAATGAACAATGCAACAACTAGAGCAGTTGTTTTTGCGGTAAAACATGAAAAAAATTAACAAATCTCATCAAATTAAGGTAATTTGATCAGTTTTACTGCTGCATCTTGTTATACTCCCGTAGAAAAAAGTAACAAATGTGAAATAAAAAGTCTGCTTTATTTCCCTAATGACAATGTCTCCCAGATTTAAATACTGTTAAGACTAAAAGAATTGTCAACCACGTTGTGTTTTGTCAACCACCATTAAATGGATTAAATGACCATTAACTTTATGAATAAATTACAACTAAGATACATGCAGGTACAAGGCATCCTAGCTTTTATTCTGTTTTATGGTGTATCTTTATAACTCGAACACCACCTTTAACCTCATTATTTGTTATTCTCAGGTTAGGCTCAATTAGTCAAATCATCTTTTAAGTTTTAAGCAAGTTACTTAACATTTGGCTTTTTTTTTCTCATTTAAAGTCTTGAAATCTTATATATAAATATTAAATAGACAGTGTTTATCAATAATAATTATTTTGGTTGGACAAACATTTTTGTAAAAAATGTTATTATAAAAAGAGAAAAATAGTTTTCTAAGTTGGATCCAAAACACAATTGCTTTTCGGTTTTCCTTCAAGCCTTTCCTTCCTCCCTGAGAGTCTGAAGAGGAGTGGTGGATGCAACACAGAAATCTTCCCACTATTTCTGTCTAGTATTCTGTAAGTTTTTGGAAATCCCCCGAAAAAGTCTTAGTTGAAGTCATGAATACCTCTTGACAGTTCATTTATGATCGAGTTGCAGCAGTAGAAGCTCTGAGGAGTCATGACCGGTGGTTACCTCTTTGTAACTTCTTGATTTATAGATCAATCTGGATACATCAAGTTCCTACTCCTCCCTTCATGGGTTGTCCCATAGACATATATGATTTCGAACAACCTCTACATTGCTGTCATGCCATTGATATGAGTAAAATTTTCAAACACATTATAATTTTTTTTTATTTCTGTCTAAGTTGAGTTGTTTGAACTCTGTGAAATAACCAGTAGAGGCCACCTTTTGCATATTTACGATTCCTTGCAGTCACTTTACATTTTAGTTGAAATATGCTCATTCTAATTTAAGGTTTGTTAAGAAAGTCATGGCAAAGTTCATGGTGAAGATAGTTAAACGTTACTGTTAAAAGACCTCCCACAGTAAAATCCAAATGTTCATTATTTGGGACCTCTCAAGGGTGTCAGTCATTGAATTCAAGACGAAATGTTCATGATGGAGATAAATAGACAATCCTTCAGTATTTCACAGTAGAGTTCGTGTTGGTTGTGTGTGTTCAGGAGAGTCAGACGGTGCTGTGGCCCAGGAGGTTAGACTGTCTCCAGCGATTTCCCACAATTCCTCCAGCTCACTTGCTTCCCACATATTACCTTCCACCTGAGTCTCGCAACTTGAAGTAAGTGATGTGGCTTTTAACAAAAGAATTTCTACATGAAACGGTATTTTTCAGATTACATTTTAAATCATTCCTCTATTTTGATTAAGATTTACACTATCACCAGACGTATTCATACACCCAGCAAAATAATTGATATCAGGCAGTGTAATGGCAAGGATGATGAGGACCATATTGAGCAAACTCATGTAGCTCATGAACAATGAGAGCATTAAGAGAGTTTTATGAAATGGGTTTCGATAGTCAAGCAGCCGCATGCAATACATAGATCACCAAGTGCAATGCAAAACTTTGGGTGCATTGCTGCAAGACACACCTGTACTTCGTTGATGTGTATCACCCTACTGCATCACTTTCAGTTCCTGGGAAATTTTTTGGCCCCTTCCTGTTGACCATGACCATGAGGGGTTATAATGACACGATGGAATAACTTTGTCAAATTAGAGCAAATCTAAGCCCTTTCACCATCAGTGTCTGACTGCACAACTGCACTTGGAGGAATGGGGAACATTTCTGTTGTTCCATTTCAAATTTTCTTAAACCTTGTGAAAAAGCTCCAAACAATATAAACAATATACAGTGGTACCCCGAGATACAAAATTAGTCCGTTCCAGGGGGACTTTCGGATCTCGAATGAATTTTAAAGTTAATATAAATGTATTTTCAGTATAATTAAGCAATGTTTTAATAAAGTTTATCGAGTTGTTTTGAACTTTACTGCCACCTCAATTATTCTTTTAACCCACATCCTTATAAAGGAGTCCAGCCCTTATCCTTGATTCATCTCTTCCACCCGTTCACCACTTATGGGGGGTGGGGAGAGGGTCTTCTTGGACAACAGCGAGCCCATACTTTCGTATTCTTAGTATTCTTTATATTTCGTATACTTAGGGCAGGGCCAGATGAACTCCTGAAAAATGTTATCTAGAGTTAATCATCTGTTACTCTTTATAATATACGTTTTTGTGTATTATTATTTATTTAATGTAATTTTATGATGCTGACTTTGAATAATTTGTGAATAAATACAAGCATGTATAGGAAACGTAGATCAATAATTGATTTTTGTTTACTTTTTGATGTAAATGAATCAATAACTGCTGAAATTTTCACAGGGCTCTGAAAAATCTCTTGGACAGCAAAAGTACACCATCATCACCCAAGGTGCCGGACTGCAGCTTAAAGAATGTTGTGAATGCTAGAGACCCACTGGAATCTCTGACTTGGGCCTTGGAGAAGGAGCTGCCTGATCCTCAGGCTGCAGAGGTACAACATAAAGAGCTGATTAGAGAATGTTTTATGCAGACACGTATTTTTAATGTGTAAGAGCGTTCTTTTGACTCATTCTGTGTGTAATGTCCAGGTTCTGAGAAAGCGCAGCGGTGGAAGGAGTTTGGAGCAAACTGGAACACTGATTGCTCAGGCTCTGGAGAAGGTAAAGCAATCACAATATTCTCCCATTTGCTTTGTGTATATTACTGAAAGCTTGGGACCTCCATGTTTTCATGTTCTTGATGATGGCAAATTCTGACCCTACCATTCGAATGTCCTAGCGGAAATCAAGAAAAATCAGATAAATTTTTTTTATTTTATTTTTATCTTCTTTTGTTCAATTTGGTTGAGCCTGTGTTATTTTTAGCCTCAGTCTCCTGGTCTTAGCTGACTGGAGTGGACCCCTTTGAGGTCTTCTGCTGCTGCAGCCCATCCACCTCACCTGTTATTGAGTTGTTCAGAGTTACCTTTGCCTTTCAGCTCAAATCAGTCGTATCATTTTCCTTTGGCGTCAACAAGGCATTTGCTCCCAAAGAACTGCCACTCACTGAAAATGTTTTTCTGACCTTTAGAGCTGGTTGTGCGTGAAAATCCCAGTAGATCAGCAGTTTCTGGAATACTCAGACAGACCAGTCGCTTAAATCACCTTGTTTCCCCATTCTGATGTTCGGTTTAAACTACAGTAGATTGTCATGAGCATATTTATTGTTGCTGCCATGTGATTGGCTGATTAGAAATTTGCATTAAGCAGTTGAACAGGTGTACCTAATAAAGTGGCTGGTGACTGCATAAGTTTGAAGAGACCCTTTAAAACATTTTTCTAACATGAATACAGAATAAGGGACTTGTTTAATACTCAGACCTAATGGGACTTTAATTGCCTTTTTGTTTCAGATGAGTGGCCCTCGGTGGGTGCTGCAGAATGAGGCAGGACTTTTCTGGCGCGCCAAAGGAAATGGAAGCCAAGCTCTGTTGTGTTTGCGTCAGGCTCTGCATTCTGCTCCTCCGCAGCACAGAGATGTGCCACTGGTGAACACTGCCAATCTGCTGCTGCAGCACGGCCTGCAGGACGAGGCCCACCAGCTACTGCTGCAGGCCCTGCAGATCAATGCCTCCCAGGTACCCAGGACTGCTTTTTCGCTTGCTTTTACACTACTGCCTCAGTTTTTTTGAAGAAATACATCTTTTGTGAGCAAAAAACACATCACTGCTGTCATTATTTCTACAGTATATTTAGAAATTGTTAAAATAAAACATAAACTAGAACAACAAAGTGAATTAAAGCTACAAGCAGCGATCGAAAGGGCACCTCAGGCCTTTTTTCAATTTGCTGCAATTATCAAAACCTAAATAAGTCATTACCACCAGGTGGCGCTATTTGAACAATTTTGTACATTCACAAAATGCAAAGTGAACGAAACTCTCAATCAAACTACTACCAAGGTGAAGTTGAGACGGACACATTTTTCTCCTGGCAAAGATTTCGAAGCAGACTCGGGTTTCAAGATTGTGCTGTTTTGATTGGGAAATCCCCCTTGAAAAACATGGATGACTTGCAGTAGGACAGCAGATAGGTACACCAATCTACGGTATGGAGAATTCTGTTCAAAAGTGATTTTCATGTAGGAGACGCAGCTAAAGGCCATACGTCTTCAGTGGAAACCAGGCTCAAGTGACTTCATTCTGCATGAAAACATAGTGGAGGATGCAAAAAAAAAATACCTTGACTGATGTTATAATTTACATTTTGGGTTGTAGGCTGGAAAGTGTCACGGTAGTGAAGCATAGAGGAGGTTCCTTGATTGCTTAGGGCTGCAATCCTACAAATGAAGTTGTATTGGTCAGAAATAATCAAATCTGAAAATACAGGCAGATAATTAACCATCATGCAATTCCATCTGGGAGGCATATGATTGTCCTGCAGCCAGACAATGACCCCAAACATGCAGCCAGCATCATGAGCTATCTTCAGAAAGCATTCTCTGTTTATAGCACCTGTGTGGTCTACATTATCATCATTTGCTGTATTGAAAGATCTTAACTAAATGGTTTACTTAATAAAAATATAAATCAGCTTGAAAGAAAGGCAGTTGTAGATCATAACTGCGACATTCTCTCCTTCTCTCCAGCCGCACACCCTGTTGAGTCTGGTCAATGTGCACCTGTCTCAGGGAAACCTGACTGGTGCTCTTGGTGTGTTTCGGGAGGCCTTGGCTCTCTCGGTGGACTGTACCCAGTGTCGTGGGTGTCTACCACTGATGCGCTGTCTGCAGTTTTACCCCTTCCTTTACAACCTCCAGCATCAAGCCTGTCCAAGTAAGTAGACTCCTACGTAAACAGCTATCCCAGTTTACCACTCTCACTCTCTTCCTCGTCTCCCTGGAGCTGCTACGCTCAGCACTCCTCTCTTTTTATAGCACAAGCACTGTAATCTCTCAGACAATCTTAGAAGCTTCACCGCTGCATCTTCTATTCTGGGCTTGCTCCATTCCCTGCCCTGCTTTGCTCGCTTTCCTTCTCTCTTCTGCATCCTGCGATGCTCCCCTACAGCATCTAGGCTTTCTCTCTTTCTCCCCCGACACCTAACTGAGCGAGAGAGAGAGAGAAACTGTGTCCTCAATAATTCAGGGCACTGAAAATAGCACAGGCTTTATTTAGATGCCTCTGCACTCTGCAGACAAAATGAACTCGTTGTCCTCTTGTTGTTTGGGGGAAACGATAAGCTGTTGCTGCTGGAACCCCTCTTTTCAACAATCACTCAGACAGCATGACTTTTTGAAGATGTTCTACTTAAATAATGCAGCCTTTACATGTATATTTAGACATTCGTCTGATGGGTGCATGTGTTTGTGGGTGCAGCTGGCTCTAGCTGTGAATCAGAGGACGACTCGGAGCTGGAGGACTGGGAGTCAGGCAGCAGTGGCCGGCACGACGCTTGGGACAGTGATGCCATGCCTGTTTCTGCTTTAGAAGACTCCCTCCTCTTTGAGAGTAAGATTGATGTATATCCATCAGTGTATACATGGAATTCTATTGCGATATACACTTGTTTTTCCTTGCAATATGTGGGTGCATCTTAAAAGCCATGAAAAAGTGACATATTTTCTTTAACGTTTGATTTTGTTGGGTCATCTGTATGGTTTCTGTAATATTCTTCTGTAAATGTCCTCTGGGGATTATTAAAACTCTTGAATTTAGTCCACTACAGAAGGTGTTTTCCAAAGATTTTTGCAAAAATGCATATGACCAGAACAAAAGAACAGAGATTTTTGATAATTTGCTTAGTAGTCTGTAAATTTTCTTTTTCCTTTTATTTGATGTGTTCACATCGTTCTGAAAGGGCACAGTACTGAAAGGGAAAAGTAACCAGGAACTTCCAGGAAGTCGATCAGGTTTACCACTAAAGCCCTTTAAAAATACATTGACATAAGCAGCAGGCTGTGGGGTACTCCAGTGTAGAAACAAGCAAGGAAATATCAAGACAATTAACAGAAACCAAATTATGGTGCTGAACAATATCGACCAATACGTGGAAAAGTATTATGATACTGTTTTTCCTGTATTGTGTCAGCATGAGGATTACAATGTGTGATGCATTCTAGAAATGAGGAGGATTTGGAGAAAAATCACAATAAAAATAGTTTTTATTGAGAGGGATATCAAAATCAACAGTTTTTATGCAGTGGTCTCCTGCTTGGGGCATGGCTCCCATTACCTTCTGTCGGATGGCAGCCATGGTCAGATTCTTTACAGCGTACCTAAAATGGAGAGCATCCCTTGTAGCGCATCAAAATCTTTTTGATTCTGATTGGTTTCAAGAAGGTTATTATCTGTGATATATCCTTGTTTTAAACAACATTACAAGAGCTATCACACACAATTCAAAATGTGAGAAAATGCGCTATCGTCTTTCAGTTTCATTTTACAGACCCCAAATCAGTGCCACCTAGTGGTGAAAAGAAGGTATTACCCTTGGAAGAACAAAACCTGTGATGTGGCTTGTCTAATGACAACATTCACAACTGTCCAGCTACGACATTCATTGTGATGTTCCAGGATTCTGTTATTGGGTTCGTTTATCCTCACACTCTCTAAACATGCCTATGAATGGTGCTTGGAGAAGAAAAGAAGGATCACGTCAGCCGTCAGGTGACTGATACAGACTCTATAAAAATGTTGAACTTTGATCTTTTTTGTTTTTATCCAACCAAAATACCAGTCTAAATCATGTGAATACTAATCATGCTGAGATTCTAAAGGTCTTTGTTTTACATGATTCAGATTTTCCCATGATTTTAAATTTTATTTTATTGCACTACTTCCCAAAATAAAAGTAATAATCTAGGCGCATATTAATAAAAATGTTTGCAAACATTCAGTCTTTGAAGCAAACACCTCTGTCCTTGTAGTGTGTTTTGTTGAACCACAGCCATGACTTGTTGAAGCCATACCCAGTCCTCTAGTGTTTCAGATCTCTGTTTTGTTTCTGCAGAAGTGGTGGTTGACAGCAACGGCTCAGAAGAGGCGAGCGGTCAAGACCGGGCTCGGGAGCCAAAGGCTGATGGGGCTGAAGAAGAGGAGCAAGACTGGCGTTTAAGAGAAGAGTTGATTGGTGCCTTTGAGGGTGCTCTGGATATGAATGGGAAGACTGGGGACCTGAGGGGCATCCGTGTGCTGAAAAATGATAAGGTCATGGGGGCAGGAAGAGTTGGAGGCCCCTGCTTTGGAAACTGTGAGGATGATGAAGGAGCTGAATGGGTAAGTTTACTGAAAGTACATGTGAATGAACACTAGCTGTTTAGTGGAGTAGTCACAGACATCAGAGAAGATATGATGGACACAAGACTTGCTTTCTGAAATTCCTTACATTTGTATAGAGCTTTTCTGGCAGAGCACTCGCTGTGCTTTTAAATAATTGAATGGGGGTCTCCTTCACCCCACCACTAATGTGCATCATCCACTAGGATGATCCCGTTCAGTGCTGGAACTTTTACCACATTTCCTTCAGAAAATGCAGCAAATTAGACAAATCTACTAGAGCAACAATCTCTATAAAATAAATAACTTTAAAAATCTTGTTTTAACAGATGGTGTTGAATAAATAAGAAAAGCAGGGGTGGGCAAAGGGGTGACAAGGGGTGGGCAAAGTCATTCCTGGAGGGCCGGATTTTATTTAGTAATTTATTTATTTATTTTTGTATTTGGATATTTTTAACAACATATTGTTGAGTTTTGAGAACGGAATTGTTATTCTATCACATATTTTAACAGCTATCTATCTACAAGTGCTTTACGAAAATAATTGCAAGCGAAACCAAACATTAGGAGAGAAGAAAAAGAAAATAAAACCAATGAGAAAGTGAACACAAATCGGTTCAAAAGTAGATTTTTCAAACAAAAGTAAGGTTTCTGGAAAAGTCTCTAATTTTTTTTCAGATAACATTCCAGGTGAAAAGAGTCAAAAAGCCCAAAAGTGATGCTTCGGAGGGCTGGGTCGGAGATGCAGATGTGCCTCAGAGTGAACAAGCAGCAGCAAGCAGCTCGGTTTTAGAAATCACTGGTCCCACAATCCCTTCTCCTGGACCCTCAGGTGCTCAGTCGCTGCTCAGCGTGTCAGAGCAGTTTCTGTGCTTTTTCATTTAATCTTTTGAGGTCATTTCTGTCTTTGAATGACTGTTGTTATTTATTTAATTATTTTTTTTACTGAAAGAACTGAAAGAAATGTTAAATGTTTTGATTTTGCTGTATTTGTTTTAATTTCTGACCAATATCCATAGTGGACAAACTGAAATTTAGATGCTGTGGCTGTTTTGTCTTCACAGAGAGGTGGAAGGACTATAACAGTCTGGGATGGCCTGGCCCCGAAGAATGCCAGCGCTCGCGTCGAGTGGACCTAACTACTGTGGCCAGCACCTGGCTCGCTGTCTCTGCTAAAAACATTGAGTACGACCAGCATTCTTTCTTTAGTCTTAACACTCCTTTGAAGTGCTTTTCCACTAAGATATGTTCCTTGATAGCATCACGGATCATATCGACTTTGGCACTCCACTTCAGGAGCCAGCCGTGGAGCCAGTCTGTAATGCCAATCTTGCTGCCAGCATGCACACGTTGGATCACCTGAGTGGGGTGGCCAATCGTGGGGGAATTCACTACACTGGAGAGAGTCAGCTCAGGGAGGTGCGTCTCTCTGTACACTGCTGCTGCTGCTCATTGGAAATATTCTGTGTTACGACCTGCTTTTTTACAGGTATTGCAGAATCTAGGAAAAGATAAATTTCCCACACAGTCCTTCGAACAAGTGGGAACGCGCATTGCCAAGGTTTTGGAAAAGGTACGATTGTGGAGTTTAACAGCTTTTAATAATCACACTACATACGTTTGCATTATGTTGTGTGGTGTATGCTGAGGATCTACAAAGCACACAGTCTGTAGACAGAGTGTAGGTCCTATGTTACATTAAATATAGATAGTATATAGATAATATAGAAGAGTGAAACAAACAGTAAATTACAAAATAAAAAGGCAATATCTGTTCTAACTTTAAAGTGAAGTTACCTTGTGTTCTCATGAACAGACAAAAACACGCCTAGTACCTGCCTAGCTTTTTTATATATCTGTTTTTCTATTGTTTACTCAGATTTACAAATACAGGTGGCCACTGAAATCTGGAACCATTTTTCTTTTAGAGACACCTATGTCTGATAGAATGCACAGAATAAAATGTTTAGCTTTTTGACCAAGTTCTGGGTGATTCTAGTGGTAAAGTGTGTGAATCATTTTGTAAATAAGATAAAATTCTTTTTTCTTATCTTTATCTTCTTTTATTCAATCCTTGCTTATAAGCGTTTTGGGGTCTCAGTTATTTAAGAGTGCACAGAATCCGGATTAAAACTAAACATGACATCAGAAACATCAACAAAAACATCAGATTTATAAAACTGTTTGTACGCACACCTGCAAGCAATCTTCTTTTTATAGATCACAGATGGGACGCAATTGTGCACAGTTCAATGCGTATTGGTTTAGGGCTGAAACGATTAGTCGACATTGTCAGCAACGCGACAATAAAAAATTGTCTACAAATATTTTTTTTGTCGAGTAGTCTTTTGATGTCATGTGACCTAATGTAAGGGTCACATGTCGGGATTTGAGTGCAACGCCGCTGTAGCGTTTGAGTGTAATGCAGCCGTCACGAATGCTACTGCAGTAGAAAAAACTATTATGATAGAGTGCAAACGGAGCCGAACGAGTAAGGCTTGGGAAAGTTTTACTAAACTTAACCAAAAATGCTGTCGTGTGCAATACATGCGAGGCGGAACTTGCTTTTCACGGGAGCACAGCATGTTAGAGCACAGAAGAAGCATCCCGGTGTTGTGCCATTTTTCGACTCCCCTCTGCGTGATCACGTGATTGCACAGACCAAACCAATGAGAGTTCAAATAAAATGTTTACTCGTGAAGATGTTTTGATTTTTATTTTGCTTATATGCCGCGTAGATGTCAAATTTACTTGTAACACATTGTTCAACTATAAATATTGTTTAAAAAGTTAAAAAGAATGCAATCGCCT
>SRMA01026915.1:78363-253433 GCA_007224835.1 Danionella cerebrum
TCACTTTGACTTGGTCATTTTAAAAGTAGCTCGCAAGCTGAAAAAGTGTGAGCACCCCTGCTGTAGTTGATGTAAACAATATTATCTGCATTGGAACAGAAAATCAAAACCTACTGCACCTACTGGGGAGCTGCCAGTAGGTTTAAAAGAGGCACCTGATGCTAACCAATAGAATGGTGGATAATGGCCATAGAATATCATTATAACTGCAACTAAAACTGACTTCAATACATAGTTGTAACCCAAAAGTACATTTCAACTGAGAGACTGAATTAAAAGAAAAAAAAATAAGGTTTCAACTCCTGCTATGGATTTTCGGTAATGTTTTGGTCTTTCCACTGGCTTGGCGACTCCAGCAACATCTCATACTATTGAGCGAAAAAGGCTGTTGATATGGCAAAAAATATGGCTGAGCCACTCAACATTTCCGGTGGAGTGAGAACATTATGTCACAGGTATAAGTATAAATCAGGGTGTTGGAGATTTTCTTCCCTCTCTCCTACTCTGAACCTTGAAAGAGCTGCTTGACTTTCAGATCTCTCTCTTTCCCTTACCCCTCCTTCCTTCTTTAGTTTCAATGTAGCGTGATTTGCAAGCTGTTTAGAATTGTAAGTATTATAAACTTGTATTTTCTATTATACCTTTGGGTGTCTTCAGTAGAGGATTATCACAACATTTTGATAACAAGCAGGATTACCAAAGCAGAAGATGAACAAGGCAGTAGAATCTTGTGCAGAGTACAGTGGAGCAGAGGTTTCTAAGAGACACAGCAATTGGTACAGGAAGCAGGAGTGGAACCAGGTACTTTGAAGTCACACTGGTGAGTCAGTTAGTGAAGTGTGGATCTGACAGATTAGGAGGTGCAGGAATAAGTCTTTTATGAATTATTGGTTGATGGCAATGATTGGATAGTGGCTTCATAGATGGGAGTGTCGTCAAGAGGGATGATTGCTTGTTGATTGGGAGTTGGTTGTGTCTCTCCAGAACAAACTGTATCCATGACACAAATACTAATCAAACACTATTTGATGCACCATATAAAGCTCCATAAAAACAAAGAGTAGGGGGAATGTGGTATGTTTTTGTTGTTGCTGTAAATAGAACAAACATTACACTCCGGAGATAATTGAATGATTAAGATGTCAGTGAATCAGGTAGGTTCATGACAGCAGGACGCATCACGTTATGTCAAAAGAAAGCCTGATTCCCTCTGTTTTCTCCTTTGTCTCCTAGTCTTTACCCCAGTTGCTTCAAACAATCCTCTCCTGACTGGAGATTGTACAGAGTTCTCCAAATTTAATTCCCCCCTCTCTGTGTTCTGTGTGACTGCATCTTGATAATTAAGAATTTAATTATAGCTGAAGGGGAAATATCAACAACAAAAGCCTGATATTTTAAACATGAGATCATTGCCTCTGCAAATATTCCAAGGCAGATGAGGTGATCTTCAAGTTCTTGCACAGCAGCCTAATTATCTTTAATTAATTCATGTTTTAAAAGCTAACAAGTAAGCAGAAACCTACCTTAAATGCCTCAAGAAAGGAAACCACGACCATCCTCTTCGACTAGGATCTGAGGTGAAGGGGTGAAAACTGCAGAACACTGAGTTCCTGCTCTAGGCTCCAAAGTGATTCTCTGTTTGTTTCTAAATCTGCACCACTGCTTTGGTTCTGGAGGGAGCCCTCCAGCAAGATTCTGTTGCAAGCAGATGTTTCAAAGCAGAACAGGTGTAGTTTTGAGCTCAATTGAGATGTTTAGAAAGAGCATGGGTGAGCATTTTATAAACAGTGAACGGGAATGAAACTGAATTCTGAATTCATTTTAAATTATACATTTAAGTATACAATGCATTTTATTGTTGATTGAATCAATGAAATATGCTATAAATAAACATCTTTATTGATCTCTACAAAACAAAAGCATTTCTGATATTATTTCATGTGTTTAACAGAAGTACATCCAAAGTTTCACGGTAGAGCAAGTATCATTTTGTCATTAACTGTGATTCAGATTGTGTTCAGTGTTACATTATACGCTCATTGTGTTTCTTTAATCAAATGTTGGGTAGTGGACAGAGACAAATTGTTGTTTTTCCACCAGCTTTAAAGCTTTCAATTACATAAGCATCTGTACAATGAAAGCAAAGCAATTGAAATGTTTTTAAAAGTAGAAAGAAACTAAAAGGAAACCATGAGGTTATTCGTGTTTTGGAGCTTGCTATTGTGGTGCACTCTGAATAGAAGTGGACTGAAGCTGTAACCCAGAATGATTTCTCTTGGAATTCACTGTTACGTGAAATGCTCTTGCCACCGTGTTCGATCTTTGGATTTATTATTTAATTAGTGATACTTAATTGCAGTCGGAACAGTGCTTCAACTAAAATCTCCTTTAATCTCTCTGCAACCTCTCACAGAGATATGAGGCGCAGGTCACTGATTCTGAGCAAATATAAGGGTCAAGGTTGCTAGGATACATGTGTGCTCTCATAAAACAATCTACCTCTGTCTATGCGATCGCTTTTGAGAGATGTACAATAATTTGATTGCAGGAAAGCTCTATTTTGTAGTCATTTATTGTTGCAGCCTTTTTTTAATCATCTTAAATGTAATTATACTTGATCACTTGCAGAAGGATATCCAAGTGCTTCTAATGAGAGTGATGAAGAGGTCTGTGTTCACTCCGCACTCCTTGTTTGAGGCCTGACCGGTTTGATTGGGTGATTAATGTGTTTTGAAAGGTGTAATTAACACAGAGGTTGACATGCACGTAATTCTATTATTTGATCTATTGAAGCAACAAATTTCTGAGTAGTCACTCTGCTATGAAAGAAGCTTTGAATTTTAAATGGCCATGTTTCAGTGGGTTCTTCCTTTCTCTCTTTCATTTTTACGGTTAAGTGCTTTGCTTGCATACTTCTCTTCTCTTTTAGGAACCGCATGCTCATAGAAAGGCAGGAAATAGTTGAACTATTGTGACTCAAAACAGTTTAATAATGTCCAAGCGATTCAGATTGAAGTACAGGTTATTTCTATTGATTAATACAATCTTTACATTAATGCAATGTTTACAAATGGTCAATACAAACTCATAATAAAATAAGATAAAATAAGATAAGACTTTATTAATCCAACAATGGGGAAATTCTGTTAAAAAATTTCAAATTTATTAGACAAATTAAAGAAATTAAACAGCTTAATCTTCGTATACTACTATACTTCACTCTCCAGTACCTTTGATTACCCATACTTCTCAGCACGCATTTCCTTAAACCTTAATCTCTGCACACAGCAGTGCATGTGCCAATCACGTCGGCTGTTTTGAATTAAATAGGAATGACGCGACTCATTCATATATAAAGTGTAGGTTTCAAAAAGGTTATTAGATATTTTCTATTACATTATATTTTTGGTTTTAAATGAACATTACAAGAGTTATGTCGCATAATAGGCAACACAATCAGTGCCTTCCAGCACAATGGCACAAAAGCGCTTGGAACAGCGTATAAGATTTAGCAGAGATTTGTCTGTTTTTCATATATTTCATTTTGGCCTTTATCTTTGCTTTTTTGGGTATTTATTTAAAAAAAAATTCTCAAAACTGTAAGATTCCTAGATTTTTACTGTAAAAATAACAGAATTGTATTTTTTTGTTTGATTTCAGTTTTGTTGTGTGATTTTTGTGTAATATATACATTTGTAAATATTTGTAATAAATATTTGTAAATAAAAATGATATTAGGCATTTCTAAAAAATTATAATTTAACCCACTTGTCATTTTATCGTCACCTTTTAATATAAATATATTAACGTATTTAATATAAATACGTCATTTCAATTGCTCTCAGTTTGAGGGGATCTTAAATATCAGTCAATGCCTAATTTCACAATTAAACAGATTAAGCAAAACTTATGCTTCATTTTGGTTTTGCCATTGATTGCCAAAGCTAGATGTACACCATCACTCATGTGTTTTCAGCCTTGTTCCTTGTTTTCTTGCTGTATGTTTTAGGGGTTTTATTTCTTACAATAACCTGTAAATTTATTTGATTGGCTTCACAAAATTCTGGAATGCTGCATTCAAAATGCTGCATAAAAAACAAACAAATATTAGGATCTTTCCCAACTTAGTGCAATGATTATTGGTAGATGTAAATATTTAAATACATCCTAAGTAAAGAACACAAAGGCATTGAGTGGTCAGTGTGCTGAAGAGTTCTTAAGCCTTTTTACTGAACTGCAGAGAGTCATTAGGATCTGGTAATCTGCCACCGGATCAGTGCACTGATTGCCTCATCAAACGCAACATTGCCAACTGTTGTTCCGCATGACAGCCAATTGTTTTGATGGAGTTTGAATCCCACTTGCAAAGCTAAAGAACTGTTTTGATGGCAGCCTGTGCAGGGCTGTAATGGCAGCCGAAGAACATAAACTGAAGCGAGGCTTGCTGTCAGGTGCAGCTGGGGAGAAGACATTTACTCCCTTTGGAGGCTTGGGGATGAATCTTAATGCCAAGCTCATTGGTTCTGCGTGAATTTGGTTGTTACTGTGTGGTGGCTTTAAGCAGCTCAAAATGTACATTATTGTGTCTATATTTTTAGATTTGTGGACCGTGCAAAAAACTGGTAAAATCTGAGCCCTGTCAAATTTTAAGATGCTCAACCATTGCACGGTGCTGGTAGTGCTTTAAAACAATAAAAAGATTCAAGGAAGCACTGAATTTGCAGGTCTCGTATGATTATTATGTGAAACCACAAACCAAGCAACCATTAACTGCATAGGAATAACGTGACTGAATCTTTTTTCATCCAGGTCAATAACGAGCACAAGAGCACCTTCAGTTACATAAGAGCAGAAACAAAGCAGCCAGTCACGTTATTCTGCCTCAACTGAGAGAGTTCCTAACACTAATGAGCTCCACAGATGTGTCAAAGCCATCTCTGGAGTAAATAATGACCAATTACCCAGTTCAATTAGCCCAGCTCTTTTCTTTTGTGTGCATACAGGGCCACATCTGTACAGTTGTGTTTCGCATTAGAGGTATGCTAAAGATATGCTACTCAAATACTGCAGAAGTAAACAAGGGTCATGTCACGTGGATGTTAACTTAAAGAAGACAAATCAGAGAGCGACTGACGGATGAAACAAACTTTACCACGATTGTATTTTTATCCCAGGTGTACAAGAAAATAGAGCAGCTAGCTAAAAATAGGTCAATATGGTAATGTTCTTCTATAAATGTGATTATACACAGAATAGAAATCAAATCATTGTCCTTTATTTATTGGATATACACTGTAGATGTTGTTTTTGCACTTGAAAATAACAAATAACACCCCCTCTACTAAACTTTCTTTGATGAAATAACACATCTAAGGCGTCAATTATCTGCTTACATCACCACACTTGTGTTTTCAGACACGGCCCGCTCCTCATGTAAAAAAAAAAAGCTTGCTTTTGTTTAAATAATAATCTCAATTAGAGCAATCAGATATAGGTGCCACAGAATGGTCTCTTAACTGAAATATCTAAATTAGCTTGTTTAATATATAAACTGTTATAATATGCTGAAAGCTTTGGAATTTTAGAAGTGTGCTTTATTTTCAGAATTTTTTGTTGAAGCCAGTCCTTAGAAGTACTCAATTTTGACAACATTTTGTCTTGTCTTATGAATAAGGATAATACGTATACATAAGAATAGTGAATGTTCATTAGAACTCTCGTTAAAGCTACCTTTAGCAGAGATTTAGACTAATGTTTATGTTTGGAGAGACATTTTCTAAAAACTAGTTACAGAAGTTGGAGTTCTGAAGACTTTTTAAAACAAAAAAATAAATGCTTTTTCATGAACACTAGAAGAGTAAAGTACCGGTACTTATGAACATGGATACTCACATAATGTTAGAAAGATACATTGTTGGCCCTGCCTCACTAACTTTATGTAGAATTTTGTGAGCAGTCTTCTGTGAGGTTGTCCCAGGCACTGGCACGGCATGAAGAGACATTTTTGGCCATTCACTACAGCTTCATACACTGACTAGCCTTTTGGCTAATGATCCTGGGTCAGCTATGCATTAAGTTTGTTTAGTTTAAACGATATAATAAGTCATAAAAACTACATAATTATCTAGTAAAAACTACATAAATATATCATGAAAATGACACTGAATTTTTATGTAAAAATTGTGCCGTTACATTTTTATGTAAAAATTGTGGTAAAAATGACGTTTCACGTTAATGCGAATCTCTGTTAGATTCAAGTGTGTTTCACATGGCCAGCGAAGTGAAGCCAAATTGCAGCGAGTGCCCCCATGATGCTGGCCTCAGAATGATTACCACCCAATACAAGTCAATGGGAAAAAGCTGAACTTTAATAACTATTTTCTCAGAAAGTACGTTATTTACACAAACTCGTTTAATGATTTTCGAAAGTTATCTATAAAGTGAACAATCTTCAATAGTTTTTTTCTTGGCTCAAATGTATTCTTTTGTGACGAAAAAAAAAAAACTAGGCGGGACCATGTAATTGACAGCTTTGATTGACAGCTACAGTGAAATGAGCTGCCTTCTCATAGTCTTTTATAACACCATGTAGACTACACATAGAGAACATTTTATATTTGTTTTTTTTGGTTGTTTTTTTTAATAGTATGTAATTTTAAAATCATGTTTGCAATGTCTCCAAATGAACTTTTCACATTTTCCACCTAACCATTTCTGCTCTTTTCTCAACCTGAAGATAAATTATTCAGAATATTTATTTCAAATGGGTAGTCAACAAAATACTACTGTGGTCAAATGTGCAAGCATATGTGTTTCTTGTAAAAGTGAGCCGCCAATGTGGTCGATGGTGCACAAATATGTCTGGTTAAATGGCAATATTTGAGAAATAATTATGTTTTTACGAGATATTTATGTCATTTTTACTTGATAATTGTCTTTTTTATGACTTATGTTTAAATGACGTAATTCTGTGAAAAATGTGTGTGGCAGCAATGAGTCACTGTACAATTGCACATTGTACACGTTCACTTTCCTCTTGTCTATAATGAATATTATTGGAATCAGCTGTATAACATTTTCGTCTTTAGCCTAGTCTTGGCACAAAGTGTTTAAACATAAAAATCAGTTTGTCAAAAAATACAATTTTTTATAAATAAACATTAAGCCATTAATTACTGGATTAGAATATTTTGGAACAATCAAATCTATTGAGTTCATAGGATTGGTTGCTCTACTTCCATGTCAGGATTTCAGACTCTTTTATTGTATCTCCTGCTAGTGCTGTGAGATGTGTTCGAAAAAAGTGCCACACTTACACCCAGAGGATTTGATCTTTGGTTAAACTGAGCTGCACCAGATATCTGCAGAAGACCGCCTGGATTTCTCTTCTTGTTCACAGAGAGAACAAGACAGCAGACCCATGGGTCCTTTGATAAGCCTTATCCTGCTCAAAAAATAGCGCATGCAGTGCGTATTTGTGTTGCATGTGTTTTTTTTTTTTTACAAAGCCACAGCCTAATTGAGCTAAAAATGGCAGGCTGCTGTAATTATCATCTTTCAGTTAGAATTATTTGATGGCCTAGTTGCATTCCTGAACTGAAAAGGCAAAATCTTTTGTGTTAAATGTGTGGGTGTGTGTTTGGGTGTATTTTTGTGGCACTGTGTTTTTTTTTTTTTTTTACTTCAGAAAGCTGCAATTTATTATTTTAGAAATGCACATTTATAGCATAAATGATATTACTGGTTTTCTCTTTGAATTCCAGTGCACTAACAATGAAATGCTAGAGCACCAACCAGTAGAAACACACAAAATATGTTGAGGGCTGATTGGACTCCACAAACACAAAAAGGATGGCTATACACGAGACTCCCCTGAGTTTAAATTAACAATGCTCCCATCTGTTCGGCTACTTTGAGCTTGTCTCTAATGACAGGGCTTACTTACCCCATGACTAACCCACATCCAACAACACTGCTCCAGCAAACTGGAGCTATCTTTACGCATAACCTTGAGAAACTAGGACTACACGAGAGTTTTTCTGGCCCACTTGGTTCTGTCTCTTTTATGAGAAGATGTTCTGTCTCATGAGAGCTGTGTAGAAAGACGGTTTGTGTTCTGTGAAATGGAAAGGAAAGATCAACAGCTTACTTTATTGGGTCAAATGAATGCAGCTGTGCATTTAAAGAGGTAACGGAAGCCTTTTGTGTCCCTGCATTTTAAAAGCCAGAAAAGATGAAAGTCTGTTTTGTCTGTTTGTCTCTTTTCCAACCTTCTGAACAATTTTGGCTTGACACCAACTGTATTATGTTATATATTATATTATATTATGTTATATATATATATATATATATACAGTGGAACCCTGAGATACGAATGCTTCAAGTTACGAAATCATTGAGATACGAAAGGTCTCGCAGGAATTTTTTGCTTCGAGATACAAAGAAAAATGTAAGATTTGAACAACCAAAAAATAGTTCTGCTTTATTATCAGCTTGTTGGTTTGACGTTGTGATGCGCTTCCGGGTCATGGCGCTCAATTCTCCCTTTGAAGAAAGTAAGCTTTAATGGGCTAAAACCTTAAAATACTTTAAATCAGTTTTAAATCGAGCGAAACATGTATAGGTTACCAATAATGTGGTATAACAAATGTCAGAGTCAAGGTGTCTTATTACGTTTATAATGTGGAAAGTGCTGTTCAATAGCACAATTTAGAGAAACCCTGTGACTCGTTCTCAGAAGCGCTCTCTCCATCCCTTCTCACACGCTCTGTATTCTCTAAGCTTGTGCTTAAAATCTTGTTGGTGTCAGTAATTTGTGAAATATCCAGAGAAAGTTAATTTTGATCCGTGGTGCCGTAATGTTTTCTGCCATCCGTTCCACCTCCTCCGACACGTCGCTTCATTCGCAAGGTAAGGTTTCACATTTGTGTACATATTACATATTTTGAGTGTGTTTTATTATAATTTAATAATTTAATAATTAATTAAAAATATTACATTTAATAGATTAACAATATGTAGATTTAAGGATTGAAAAAACATTACTTGATTTTTCTCTGGTTTTCAATTTTTTTTATCAACTTATACTGTTGTTTTTGAGAGACGTTGCATCCCACGCACCACTGGTTAGATAAACAACCAACACAGCATTGACAAGCACTTTCCAAAAGGCAACTTTTTCTAGTTACTTCAGTTCATTGGTGGTGAAAATCTACGGTACATTGAAAATGGAAAAAATAAATGTGGTCTTCCAAACACTGGCTCGCTCTTAGGCCCACTATTTTTCTCAGAATATGGAAGAACATAAATATAGATAGAACAGATGTATACCCTGGAACAGAGTATTTGTTTTAATTTGTTTAATCTTTCCCTTTGACTGATAATGTTTGCAAGAGTGAAGATGGAGATGTGTGCATATCACATCAAAACGGGTAAGAGTTTTTTGTATCTTTACTTTACTTTCAGCTTTAATATGTCAATAGTTTCAGTATTTTTGGATTTCTCAGTTTATGACACCTTTAAAACGATTTTCAGGGGAAATTGATCCTGTGGGGAAAAATCCCATCTATCAGCAACTAGACTGTGCGTGCGTGCGTGTGTGTATGCATCTGTAGTGTGTGTGTGGATTCAAAAAGTCTTATGTTTTATGTTATTTTTTTTTCTTTCTTCTCAGCCCTGTGGCCTTTTTGTCTGCTTGAGAGTGGCATGTCTGGACTACGGTGAGAGAGATGCACTTGACTCCTCAGCGTGTGTTTAGATCTTGCTTACGATGAGCTCTCTGTCGGCTTTGATCTGAGATAGAACGTTCATCTGAGTGCCGCGAAGAAACCTCTCAGAGCAAGTCATCGCTCTCTTTATCTTGCTTTTGTTATCTCTTTACATCCGTCCTCTCTGACAGGGGAAGGTTAATAGAGGCTGTTAAGACACACTTTCTGTTTTTGACCTTAAGTTAAAAGCATGGTTGACTTCTGATTTTTTTAAGTGATCCTATTTTTTCTAACCTTTGAGTATTATGAGGGAATATTGTTGAGGTTAAACATTGACATGTCTAGTTTTCCTTTCAAAATTCATTTTTAATGAGCCACACATATCGAAGTACAATGATTGAATTTTACAAGCACAAATGTTGTAAGAGTAAACTCTCTGTAGTTAATTACTTAAAAACAGTGTTTTACCTTGTGTAAAATAAGGAAAAAAAAAGTCAAAACTCTGATGTTTCATTTCTCACAAGATGTTTAAATCAGATTTAGATAGAAAAGAGTGGCGAAAATTGTGCTTCAAAGCAGATTAGGCATATAAAGAAGGCAAAGCATGATTTAAGGATTAAATAAAACAATCAGTGAACGCCATAGAAACAAATTAAAAGGGCCAATTTGTCCATTTTTTGTTTTAGCAACATCTATGTTAACTAAAGTCATAGAGGTCATGTGACTTGATCTTGTTCTTGATGATTGGTTCTTGGGATTTGTCACCAAAAGAGTTCAATTAGGTTAGTTTGCTCAGTGTGAAATGGAGCAGTATTTGTTGGTTGCTCTTCAGAAATCAGCTAGGATTACATCGTCACAAACAGAAAATGGCGTCTCGTAGAGAAATGTTTGCTTTCAGTTCTCTCAAAATGTTTATGTCATCAGTGATGACTTTGGTTAGCGACCCATAATTTCTGAGATGAGGATGTGACTGTAAACATAGAAGCTACTGTACAACTTAACACTAGTCTCTCAAAAAATTCTCTCGAACTAAAGAAAAATTCTAACAAATGACCATATACTTTTCCCGTTTGTTTCTTTTTCAGGTTCTTTTTGCTTAGTTTTATTGCGTTTGTGCATCTCATCTGAGACAGTTGATGACCTTCCTGTAACATTAAAACAGAGTCGTATCTGGAAGTGTCATGTTTCCTGCTGTACGTCCAATCAGGCACAGTGACACCGCAAATATGCAAATTAGAACGTAAACCCAGGGTTTAGGAATGTGGTGTACAAAACATCTGTTAATGAATTTCCAGGAATAAGTTATAACCCCAGGTTTAGTACAAGCAATGTGAAACATAGATTAAAAAAAACAGGATTCTGTTTATTTAGAGTTTAGTATTATCTATGGTCAACAATTTCAAGACCCTCATGACGGACTATAGTAGCTCATTTCAGCGTTGCTTTCCACAGAAATATTCAGTGGAGAAAACACATTTAACCATCTATAGTTTTTTATGACCTAGTAGAGTGTAAAGACGTCTAGTTGGATGACGATTTTTGCCTCTTGCAACCACAAAGTTCAATCTGTGGTTAAGCTCAGAAAGCAAACCTGCAAGACCTGCAAGTACCAAAGTCCAAATGCCTCCAACCTGTGATTAAGTTTTTAGAAAATTTGGCAGACAGCTACTGCCTTGAGAGAGGAAAGTCTGGGCTATTGCCTGGCGCAATACAGTAACATAATTACACTTTGAGCAGTCAGAGCAGCAGGAGGCCTGAGGTTTGGAGCTCTGGAAAGAATGTTCATATGACACAGGTTTAAGAGGCCATCAGTTAAAACACCCTGTTAACTCAATATATTCATATTAAGAGAGTTATGTATTAGAACTGCTAAATGTGCAACGAATATAATATAAATAATTCAAAGTTTTCAGAAATGCTCATTTTTTAATGAATAGGAAATAGCTACTTACACTTGGACAAGTGCTTAAATGAAGCTAGAGTTGATGAAGTAAACAGATGTGATGGTTGAGAAGAGTAGGAACAAGGTGAAACAGGGCCAGGTGGAAGGGATTGGAAAAAATAGAAAAAAAAAGTTTTGTTTTGGTTCTCTGCAATTACTTAAATTAATACATTGAAATATTGATAATTAATTTTCTTAAACAGGTCTTCACCAGGGTGAACCTTTCCTTTCACCCAATGTGAGCTCGAGAAATCTGTGACCCTAACTAGGAATTAATGAAATATTTTTTTGTAAAAGGTGTCTAAGATTTTTTATTTAATGTTTTCAAGGATTGGGCGGACTGTTATCTATACATTCTGAACCACCTTTCAACACTTTGTGAGCAAGTTCAATTTCTCTCAGTGTTTTCATTCAGGCCAGTCAATGAGCTGTGGAAATTGGCTGTGAGTGAAGTACATTTACACTGAGAAATAAACAGCATTTGACTTGCTTCTCGAAAAGCCCTGTGTCAGAGAGATGCATTGACTGAACTGAGTTTAGCAGTACAATTTCTTTGCCAGTCACTATAAATGACACACGTCTCAGAAACTCTGTATCAGCTTCTACTAAAACTTGCACAACACCCCATTCTAAGGACGGGCATTTAAAAATAAAGTGTGAAATAAAGTACAGGGCTTTAACTTTTTAAACCATATTCTGAAGGAAAAGCAAAGATTGATTATACACCTCAGAAGATAAAAAAAATCATGAAATCTACTCATAAAAGTTTCAAAGGTGGCTTTCAAAATTCCATTAGTGTCTACAAAGTGGCAATTGAGATAATTGGCATCATCATTTCTAACTAAATGCTTTTTAAACCTGACCATTTCTGTCATTTTAAGGGAGATGTCTCTGTCTTTGCGCTCTGCGGTGAAATAGGTGCAATGAAAGGAGGACGTTTTGAAAGGCAGAACCTACTGTGAAAGGACTGCATGGCCCTCAAGTCCACTCAAGATGTATAATCAGAAAGTGGTACAGTTCAATAGGAGGTTATTGCCTTACTGAAAAGGAAAGTTCCACAATGACTTAAGAAAAAAAAAACAGTAGAAGAAAGTTTGGAAAAGGTCTGCAGAAACGAGCTACTAGATTTTCTTATGTAAACTACATTTTTCAACATTTTTGCTATTAGTGTCACAAGTAAAAAAAGGAAGACATTGTTTATAAGGAAGGACAAAAGGCACGTAAATCGACTCCTACACAGACTCAGAAGTCACCCATTCGACAGATATTTAGGGTATCTACAATAAGATCCAAGTAGAGTCACACACACCAGAGTGTAGCGGAGAGGAGATGGGAGGTTACCGGAGCAGTCCGAGATGGAAGACAGATCGAGTAACAGGTAAGCAGTAAGTGTTCCTGAAACACAGCACTGGGACGTGGTGAGCAGGTATCCAGGTAAACAACACAATGGAAGGGTGTCAGAAGGTGTGAACTGTAGATCTGACATCTCTGTTTGTCTGGAAGTAATCTTTCAAGGGCACATGAGTGATTGGGAGTGAGCTGTGATGGAAGGGGTTTGTGATTGTCTTTAAATGTTGCTCTGAAATGATGTCATTGATATAAAGTGGACATTAAATACAAACCATAATATATATATATATATATATATATATATATATATATATATATATATATATATATATATATATATTGTTATTATTATTATTTATTTATATTATAATTTAAAATATAATTTTTATATAATAATACATTTTTTAAAAATAATAAATTTTAATAAAATACATTATACATGCCACTGATTTAAGAAGGCATAATATTTTTCTGCCTGACCAATTTTAAAATGCAATCTTTATTAAATTTATTTGACACTCATTTAGCGGGAGCACTGATGTGAATTTAGTAGATGGAACTCGTTTTAGAAAGCTGGATGAAAATAAATAGCTGTATAGCGATCGTTCTGGACTTGATTCAAGAGTTTCAAGAGGCCTCTGAAGAGCTCTCTTTTGAGTGGAGTGTTTGTTTCAACAATGCAAGAAACACTGGCTTGAGTTCTCATACGTGTAAATTTATGACTGAGTTTAACCTGGGCTCCAAAGGTTCCATGGATGAAAGAAAAACAAAATGTTCTCGATACAGAATGAGATCAGACTTTATTTTATGTGTTGAAAACCAACCTGAATGACCCAGTTTCAAAGACTGATTTATCCAAGTATCCAAGATCAATTATTGTGGCGAAAGAGGATCTGTTCTTTTTTCATAACAATGGACATGACACAGATGTCTTCTGTGAAATCTAATTTGCTTTCAAAGGCTTGCTTCAGCCTTCATATTGTCTTCAAATCGCCCACTCTTTTGAATTTTTCTAATTGTAATGATTCAGATTCCAAATTCTTGACTCGTTCCACTGTCTGTCTTAACCAGATTATACAGTGTTCTCAAATGCCATTAAATCTGCCATGCCTCCGGGTCATTATTACAGTATGGCTATACCACAGTCTTGTGAGAATAGGACAGGGATCCACAGCGCTCAATTACAGGAATGTGGGAGACAGGCTGGATCTGCTTTCTTGTTATCACCATCTCATTAAAGTGATGGGAATATTAGATCATAGCCTGTCAAGCCTTGTGTCGAGTGTTCCTTCCCACTCTGCAGCATGCTGACGTGTAAAGCTGAAACGCATCACTCCTCTGAGGAAGAAACATGAAATGAATAGGCTGACACTTCACATCCCACAACAATACAGAGAATTGAAGACCCAGCCTGGAAAAAAGGGTGATTGGGTCAAGAGAATGATGTATGGAAAAGAAAACGGAGAAAATGCACCTGGTTCCAAGGTGTAAATGCTGCAGAGGCAGGATACTGTATCAAAACAGACAAGCGACTAGACTGGAGTTCAATGCTGAATCTTTAGTTATTAAATAAGAGTGATTTTATTGGAATTTGTCTTTATTTTTAATCCTTAAATTGCCCGTTGGAAAAAATCTTTGAAATCCAGTCTGTGAAAACAGAATCAAATGTGAACTGACATGAAGTGATTTTTCCACTGCTGGCAACACTGTGTAGAGAATATCTGCTGATCCAGCAAAAAAAAAAAATAATTCAGTCGCTATGATGATGCAATCTCTGTTAAATTCTCCATAAATCACAGAGTCGTTGCCAATTTTAGCATGTCTTATTGCATTGTGCTACTGCTACAGTTGACTGCAATAAAAATAAAATTTCAACTTCAAACTACAGAAAATGTAATGATCTGGTCAGACATTTGCTGGTAGATTTCTTTCAGAATTCAAAGATCTACTATTCAACTAAACTAAACTCTACTATTACTCGTAAAAATCTCCTTTTTTTATAAAAATGGTGTAAGATTCTTTCACCAACCAAGACTTTGCACTTGGTGGCATAACCCTTTTTGGAAGGGTCATATCTCAGAGGGAATTTGCTCACATCTCAGTGGGATTAAGTTCTTCTCTTCAAAAATCCTCCTTATGTTATTAAGGTTTTTATGTTTGGAAACTTGAACCTTCAGCTCCCTCCACAGATTTCTATAGGATTCATGTCTGGAGATGAGTTAGACTTTCCATGAATCTTAATGTACATCTATATGCCACTCCTTTTGCCTTGGTCATGTTCTTTGGCTCATATAGGAGCTGTCAGTTCCCTTGCTGAGGTACTCACCCAATGGGGTTTAAGGGTTAATTTCCCATCTATCGACCTGTACATGAGCAACATAATTATTAGTATTAGTTTGCAATTGTTTGTTTCCATTGTCCAAAGGTGCTGAGGGGATGCATGGCTTTCCTCGTGATGCACCAACAACCGACACGTCGAAACTAGATTTGTCCCACTTCAGTGCAGGTATGTGTGCGTTGTATAAGTTACAAAGCACTTATCTTTCAATATTCTACCAAGCCACACCCCAAACCACTCTGCGCAGCTGTACACGGCAGTTTTTTTTTTTTGCATTTTTTTTTTAATTATCTCAAGCAGATGAGACTTGGCCCTTTGAGTACAACGGGCCATGAAGTGAAGGGGCCATGAGTACAGCGCCATTATTGGCAGCAGGAAAATGTCGGCTGTTGGCTGCAGTGATCCCACCACCTTCCCTGACCCTACTCCCTCCTGCAATGTTTTTTTTGCCTGTATTATGTCTATATGTGCTTGGTTGCAATAGCTCCTTTTAACCTGCTCCACACTGCCCTCCTAAGGACAGTGCAGAATAGGCTCTTTTTGAGCTACCTTACCCAATATATACCCATTTCTCTGTTTCCTTCTGAAATGCTACCTCGCAACATTGGCTTTTCTACGTTTGTGGCCAGAGGGGTCTTATTTCACTGCATGTAACAGTGTATGTGACAACTAAAGGCTACTTACTCACTAGGGCTGTTGGTCATGTGTTTCTAATTTCTTTCTTGGCTATGGTACCAACTGCCTTGAGATCATTGACAAGATCCTCTTGCTCTCTGTTGGTTCCAAATCTTTCTAAATGTTCACAGAAACTCCAGGTGGAGCCCCAGTTAGAAGAAAAATGTTTAACAACTTTGAAAGATGAATGTTTTAAATCAGAAGCAATGCTTTCAAATCATTGTAAAGTGGAATTGCTGTTATGAGACAATTACTAATGAGTAGAATTGCAAACACAAATTGTAAAAGGATATGCTGCTGAGCCACTAAAGCTGATTTTCTGTTTCCATATTCGATGGCTGTCCTGAAACATTGGCAGTTCATTTCACTTGGCAGGTCCCCTCGACTTGAAAGGGCACCTCAGCATCCACAAGCAGAATAACGGATTCTTTTGCTGCAGCTCAGTATTCAGTCTGCGTACCTAAAGCTAAATGATCTCTTCCCCTCTCTCCTCCGCTGTCAGGAGCTGAGCAAGAGTGAGCTGATCACACCTGCTTCCCTTCAGAGCTCACAATGACCAGATGTCAAGCTCTACTTTTTCAAGAAGTCAACCGTACAATGGTTTTTACTTTCATTTATATTTGTTATAGTACAATTACCGTTATTCACATAATGTATTTTTCACTTGATTGTTTTTTTGGAAAATGGTTCAATAGGACTGGAGATGCACAGTGTTTAGATCCTATGAACCATTTAAAAGTGGTTTTCACCTATTTGATCCAAAATATTCCCTACATTTGTCCCATGTATCACACAAATCCTAATCTCTTGACCTGTTTCTGTATTTGATTTGTCTTAATATCTGTTTTGTAATAGTGTTTTTCAGGGTTTTTCATTTGTTCCTTTCTCTTAATTAGATGTGTGATTAAAGTGTGATTAATGTCTGGTAGCCTTTAATCAAAGTCATGTTGCTCTCGATACTGCATCTTAACTTCTTTTTATCTTGTAAACTAGTGTTAAACTGGATGAGCTCCATGAGATACTCATTAATTCAAAGTCTCTTATCAGAGCAGGGATCTCTGATATATCGATCAGTCTATTTACTCCCCTAGGATCAATTGTCTGAAGACTGCCTAGCAACAGACAGTTGCACAGTGAGAAACACAGATGAGGATGAACGCAGTGCTCTTGATGCGTGTTAACAAATTAGTCATTATTTCTCCTAAGGGCTGTAAAGATCATAAAAAGTAAAAAAAAGTCAACTACTTGGGTTGTTTGATGTTCATCCTGTTTCAACAGTTATTCACAGGTAACATTGGTCTTAAAATGGTCTTAAAATTGATTATTGAGTCTATCCTCAAATTCTGGAGATTGGGTCATCAAGGTACCTTCCTTCAACTGCCACGCAATCCACATTGCACCGAAGCCTAATCCGCAAAAAGTTGTGACTGAGAGGTCCAAATAAACAATGATCTATCAAATCCAGCATCACACACTTGTTTTGCATATCTTAACAAAACAATTGAATCGAATAATTAGCATTTAAAACTTAAATGTTCCTTACACTAAGAGCGTTGCACACACTGCATGAATGGTACTTTTCAAAAATGCATAATAGGGGCATTTAAAACCAAATGATGTGACTTGATTTTATGGATTCCATACCTTTTTTAAGATTATCATTATTTGAAATGCTATTGTACCTTGGATTTATGTATTGTGCTTCTTGTGAAATTGTGCTTAGTTTGATAGACCCTTTGGCTATTAACATTTGAAAACCAGAACTACACAATCATAGAAACAAAACAATGCATCTTCTTCATATTGGTTTTCACCCTAAAATCCCTTGACTTTCAGACTTTACCACAACTCTTTAATCCTTGAATTGGTATTTTATATGCAAGGTTATTCGTTTACCTCTAGACTGTGGAGATACAAATAACCCTGATATAATAATCCTTTAAAATCAATCCATTCTGCTCCTGCTCATTAAAATCACTGTAAAAGACTGAGAGGCCTGTGCTTAAGCCACTGTCAATAACTAAAAGATGCTGAGTAAGCCCTTTCTCCCTTCATCTTTGTCCTGCTGGGAAGCTTTACTCTGTCCATCACAGAACAGAGCGAGAGAGTGAAGGAGAGAGGGTGGGATTAAAACAGCTTTGTCTTTGACTAAGTGGATTAGCAGCAGGTAAAGCTCCTGCTGCATTTCCGCAGTGATGATGTTAGCGCACGTCCTGTTGCAGCCATCTGCCATTTATCTGTGATGGATGAGCCAGGGCAGGCTCGTCCTCACAAGCAGTTGTTGTTGTTGTTTTTCCATTCTTCTTTTTTTCAGGATTCAACAGTTTTATGAAGCAGTTTGTTTAATTATATTATTTACAAAATTTTTCTAAATTGGTCATGTTTATGTTCCTTTAGATTTCATATTGTATATATCATTTTTTAGATATCTTAACACTGGGGGAGCAGATAAGAAGATTCAAGTGCCTGATTTTTCTGTGCACGGTGGCTCAGTGGGTACCAAGGTGGCCTTCCAGTTAGATGGTTGTCGGTTCAAGGGTTTCCGGGGGCCTTCCTGAAAGGAGTTTGCATGTTCTCCCTGTGCTTGCGTGGGTTCCCTCTGGTTTCCCCCACAATCCCAAAAACATGCGTCAGGTTAATTGAATAATCTAGTTTTCCCCTAACTTTGAATGTGTGAGTAAATGTGTGCCTTGGCCTGCAATGAATGAATGAATGTATTCAAGTTAATCCACTAATATCAAAGACAATCTTTCATAGTTTTCAAATACCACTTTAATCTTTTATTTCATTACTTTTCATATCCATTATTTGCTAGGTGCCTGAGATTTTTCAGGATAGAATAGTCTGTAATGGCTGCACCCTTAATTACACTTAAACGAGTGACATATTCTCATTGAGTGAATATTTTTGTGTGCCATTTTTGTTCAGTTAGTGGAATATAAGACTAAAATGAGAAGGAACAAGATATATAACTCAACACCCTGGCCCATTAACTGTAATTAGATGCATCTAATTTATTAGCTCTAACTTGTTTGCCTAAAAAACTGATTCTTGGCAATAATATATGTTTCCCCTCATAAAATACTCTCATTAGCCACTTTATTAGATACATGTTTCCTGGACCAGGACCAAGTTTGAAGTGTTGTGAGTTCAGGGATGGTATTTTGCATACCTTGGATGTATTGATTGGTTTGGTCCTATTCCCTGTCTGCCATCTCTAGTCAGTCTGCCCATTCTCCTCTGACTTCAACAAAGCTTTTCTCCCACACAACTCGAGCTGTTTTTCAAACCATCTCTGTAAACCCTGTTTGATAATGAAAATGCCAGAAGATTTTAACAACCACTTCCACAATCTTCTAAATCTCTTTTCCTCCCAATTTTGAGGCTCAGTTTGAACTTCAAGAATGCTGCCATGTCATTGCAATTTGTGCTGCATACAATTGGACAGGTGTGCCTAATAAAGTGGCCTGTGAGTGTATATTTCAGTATGCAGCGAACATGTATTTACATGTATCTACAAGCTTGCTACAATAACATATTCAATAAAATTTTCCACTGAATAAAGAAATTGGGAGATGATTAAAACATATTTATGATCTGGAGTGTTATATTATTCTGTGATTAAAACGCAGGCACAGACTGCCAGCATGATGTGGATTGTGTGTTCTGGAGCGAAAGAGTGTCTGTCCTGCCATATGTGGACATTATGTCCATGCACTCTCTTTCTGCATGGGTTAGGCATTGCATATTTCTACGTATGCATGATATCCCCCACGCTAAGCCGCTCAATCAAGCATTTTTCTCAAGGGGCTTAAGATTGCCTTTACCATGCATGTAAATCAAAGGCGTGGAAACGACTCAGCAGTTCAAAAGCGCTGCAGTAGTGTGGACTGTTCCGGAAGGATCTGAAAATGGATCTCTCAGTTCAGTACAGGGAATAGAGAGGGCAAAGGCGGGCTTTGATGTCACAAGATTTCCAGTTTAGAAGTGAACTGGCAGGATAACACATGCTAAACTAATGGAAATACATCCCAGCGTGCATAATAAGAACCTGAATTCTGGTCAGAGGAGTTGGGAAGTGAAGGGAATACACAAATAATGTGAATTTAACTGGAGGTTGTGTTTGAAGCTCAGTGGTGATTCTGACAGGCTTTTTATGTAAATATATCAAAGTACGGAATGTTACAAGCAGATTTTCATTATTCTGATTACTTTCTGCGTGTCTAGGATAAAATAAAGGTTCACCCTTCACGAGTTTTCAGTCATGGATGACCAGTTTTACGATCATATTTTTTTTTAATCCTAATCCATTTGCCCTTTATGAATCCATTTGAAAGAAGCAGGTGATTCCATGCGTTCCTGTTTCAGTAGTGTTGTGAGTTGCATTTACCCAAAAACAAACAGAATGGTGAGTGAATCTCAAGTGTTTCACTTGGTGTAACAGGTCAGCTTTTGTATGAAGGGGGCTCATGCTCAACAACAGTGCATGAGACCCCCGAGATCGGTGACTCGGATAGACACAGTGAGGTTAAGAATGAAGAGAGAGTGAGTGTTTGTGCCGTGATATTTCTCCATTACACCTGCCTACCTCTTATCTGGTCCCGTCAGTCAGGAAATCAATTGAAATGTGTGGAGGTTGAAGAGATGAGGTACAGCTTTCGAATGCATGGAAATCAGATAGAGGGAATAGTGAAATTAAATTATAACCCTTAAAATCGGCATGATCTTTTGAAAAATTTGAACTGACAGAGGAAAATGTTTTGTTTTTGTTTAAAAAACTGCATTTACTGTGACCAACTCTATTTATAAATGTATTACTTACATTTAACCCCGCCCCAACCCTAATGAGCTTTTGCATAATTAGCGTATTGGTCAATGAAGGATGTAAATTACCTTAAAGTTCTAAAACTGAACCATCAACATTTCACAGCTTACCATTAATGTGACTGGGATGTGCTTGCTTTGCAGTAAAAATTGACTGTGTGGAACAAGTTTCTTCATAACAGCGTGACCTGAAAGTATTGCTCGAAATTTTTCTGCATTCCTCACCTCTGGACCTTTGATATAACTTCAGATTGCTTTCCATCAGTGGGAAAAAGGTACATTTTCTTCAGATTGAAGAAAAAAAAAGATTCGTCAAAACTGTTTACCAATCAGAAAAAAATGAAAAATTGATGCTGAAGATTCAGTTAATAAAATTGAATGCAACCCTTTTGAATATGTCATTAAGAATAACAACATTGTAACTGTATCTTTCTTTAAAACTGATCATGATATCTTTAATTGCAATCAAAGTCCAAATAACAGTGGTCTGGTGTTTTGAGGTCAGTTTGGTGCAGTAATGAGTCTAAGAAACCAAAGTTATATTTTCGTATTCTGAAAAATATATATATTATTGAGGTTTAACTTTACAAGAAACTTTTTTGAATGCAATCATAATTTTTGTACACGGAAAATATGCCCATGTCAATCCAACACTTAGTGTTCATGTCATATATGGTCCCATCGGTTGTAAAAAGTACTGAATTAACACTATCTAACTTTTTTTTTTTATTCACTTACATGAAATTACATATTTCCCCCCAAATAACATCAATGGTTGGGTGTTCTGAAAAATCCAGAGACAAGGCAAATAGCTAGCCGACCCCACAACACATTCCTCCCCAAATGAACCACTTCAAAGTCACATGCAAATTAGGCAAGTAAAAAAGAAACGGATGGAAAAAGGAAAATAAACCAAACTAACAAAAGAAAACAAATGCACATCAGCGCTCAACCACAAGAAAACAAGCTCATGTGCTCCTCGCTCTTACGGTCCATACCTCGTAATTAACAGGGAATATGTAATTATCATGGAATTGCGAATTTGCAAAGAACAAAAAAATGAAATGTAACCTTTTGAGCCCAATATTGAGCCGGACGTGTGAGGCAGCAGTTCTCCTCTTCCCTAGTTAAAGACTGACTCCTCCACACACATCCACTCACAGTATATGAGAACTAAAAGACTTGCAATCTTTGCATGAGCCGAAAACCTGCCCTCGTTCTCCTCATTCAACCTGGAGCTTCTTACAGAGGAGGAGGCAGACAACCATAACTCCCTCCCAGTGTCACATTCAGAACACCCACCCGCCCCTTACAAACCTGCCTTCCACTACACAAATCCTTAAAAAAACCCAGAACGTCAGGAAAGGAAGAAAGCGAGTAAGCCATGAGAGTAATAACTATTTAACACTTTGTAAAAATAACACTTATGCATAGGGGGTTACACTTCTCCATCACCAGACAAAATGGCATTGTCTCTCCTCGAGGCAGAAGTTGTTGTGGCGGAGTCCACTTTTATTTTGCACTTTCAGGTGTAAATGTAAAACCATATATTTAACACCTATAATCTACACACAGGCAAAGTGTACTTTTTAACACTGTGTATTGTTAATTCAACACACTTTGGGAGTTATTTACATTTTACACCACCTTTTTTATACTGGTGATTTTACTGTGATGACTTTAAGAAATATTTTCTGGCTGTGCAGGGCTGATGCTGGTTTGAGTCCCAGGCCGGTCTCCCCATGCAAGCACAGGGAGAACATGCAAACTCCTTCCAGGAAGATCAGCGGCGTGCCTCGAACCGACAACCTTCTAACTGGAAGGCCACTGCTAACCACTGCTGATTCAAGCTTATATATTTTAGGATAGCTCTAATCTAGGCAGATTTTAAAATACAGGTCTGTGCTGAGGCCTACTAATTCCATAATTATGATAGTTTAAGAAATTTTCTATTGTTATATTATTTTGAACAATAATTGATGATAGTTAAATGATAATAGTGTAATTACTTGTATGTTAAATAGCCACATTTTTCAGTGATTTGGATTTTTTTTTTTTTGGACTTTGTAATTAGCTTGAAGGAATAGTCCAGTCTATTTTCATGTTCTTTGAAGATTTAGTTTATATAATGTTTTTAGAAGGACTAGATTTAAGATATTCATTGTTTATCATATTCAGCTTACTTGGCCTCAGGGTTATCCGCATGAAGTTATCAACCATGGAAAGAAAGCGATGAGATGTGATAAGGCTATGATAGCACAAATATCTCTTTTCCCGGCAGCTTTTTCCATCCTGTGACTTAGAAAGAACAAGACAGTGATCCGCGAGAACTTATTGAGAACTCTGCTTGACTTATGCCTCAAGGTGTTTTCAAGTATATTTCAAATCATGTTCAGAAAAGGCAGTTTGTGTGGCAGTTTTTCATGCAATAATGTAGATTGTTACTGTCTTTAGTCACTAAACTGAGTCGTTAACTTATTCACAAATAATTGACGGATCAAAATTATCTGTTATTGGATGGGTTTCTAAGATTGTGACATTTCTTTGATTTTATATTCACATCTTTTGGCTGATCATGCTTTCAGATTTCAGTGTGAACTCTTATTTAACAATGACTTTTTGAACCAAAACTGGAAAAAAGAGACGTTTTTAGATTAAATATTTAATTTTTTTAGATTAAAAATACCTTTAAAAGCCAGTCCTTGTCAGTTTCATCATTTAATCTTCCTTTTTGTCCATGTATCTTTCCTCAAGGTGACCCCTTGAAGCAGGTTGAAGTATGTTGTCTGTAAAACAGATTGCATTTATGGTAATTAGCCTAGTTGAGGGTAACACCAAACCATAATTCAATTCCTGAACCTTCAAGGCTGACATCGCTAATCAATCACGAACTGATTGCAAATCCATTTTTCAATGATGGAAAATCAATATTTAATCTGTGAATGAAAGTTTGGATCCCTGTAAAGATGGAATCCTCCCAATTGATCTCCCAAAGAAACTATAGCTTGGTATTTTTGCCGTTGGATATGCTATATACAGTAAAGAAATTAGTAGAGTCACTGAGAGAAAAGAATCTCTATAAGCTCATAAAGCTGCTGACTCTGCTCTTTATTTGTCTCCCTGGGAACAGATTTTTCATTTAGTCATTTCTGTCCTTCAGGATCCACAGCTAAGCTTCTACCGAGGTGACCCATCACTCTTTGTATTGAAGTCCAGCTTTTGAAAGGTGCACTGCTTTGCTGCGCGCCATGTGTGACCGTGTGTGCTCAGCCTGGGTTTCCTTCCTCTCCTGTTTCTTTGCAGGAGACCTTTGGTGTGAAAGGCAATCCTATTACCACCAGCCCAAGCGATAAGGAGGACTGGCTCACTCACAAAGAACAGTCTGGAGAAAGAGAGCCTCCATTGGCTTTGGTTAAACCCAGGGCCAACGTTGGTTATGGTGAGATTTTCCAGCCATTAATTTGAGAAAATTGGGTCTTTTGCGCAGAGAGGTGTGTTTTCAAGAGATGGAATAAGGTGTGAAATTTCACCACTTCCACTTGCTATATCATCAGAAATGACAGTGCTTGGATGGCTCACACATATTCAATACTCACTGATTCATGATCATTATGGACAGGGTGTGCATATTAAATCTCAATTTGTAGCACTACAGTAAAAGAAAGTGTTGAACTGCACCAACATTACAAGCTGTAGTATAATGTTTTTATTCCTCTGGTATAGAAAAACAATTTATATCTCTGTTCTGTATGGAAATATTTGAATTGGAATATTAGTATATCACCTGTTGAACTATATTTATTTGTAAATCTAAGAAACCTGTTTAAGTGTCATCATGCGCAATGAAACTGAAAATCTTATTATGTAGCCACATATAGCCGGCAAGTGACATAGTGGTGGAGTTGGTCGTCCTATAACCGGAAGGTTTGCGGTTCAATCGGCAGGTCTGTTCTACCATTGTGGACAAGCCACTTCACCCGCATTTCCCTGTATGGATGTGTATGGCAGCCATGTTCTGTCAGACTGCCAAGGTGAAGGCTACCAAGAAAGCTTGTCACCACCAGTGTGTGAATGTGGAGTGAATGAATGATTTTCTGAGAATTGCCATCTGGAAAAAGGATATATAAATAGATGGCATTATTATTTTCATTATTTTAAAATTGCGCTTCAAAATATTTAAACATTACATACGCTGTAAAGTGAGAAGGTTACTGGTTTGAGGCCTGCCAGTGACCATCCTGGGAGGTGTTTGCATGATCTCGCTGTGCTTGCATGGGTTTCCTCTGGGTTCTCTGGTTTCCCAAAAACCATACCACCCAGTTAAATCCCCCTTGGGAGTGAGTGTGTGGGTTACCCTGTGATGGATCTGTTCAGGCTAAACCCCTGCCTTTTGCCTGAAATACCCTGGGAAGGAAGAAGCGGGCAATAAGAATGAACAGACAGACGGTTCACACTTTCAGGAGCCTTTTTAAAAGCTGGACTGAATCGTTTTCATAAATCCTTTAACAGCTCTGATTGGCCAAGAACATTCATGGACTCAACTCAAGCCGAAGTTGTCTAATAATAGATGAAATGGTGAGACTGCACGGGACAGAGCTAGAGTCTGTCTTTTAATAACGTGCAACGTTCATGTTTCTGTGATAAATAATAAACATGTGATGGCAACGGTAGAAACTGACAAATTTCAAAGTTTTAATAGTGTTGTGCTGAGATTTGATCCGCAAAGTTCTCCATACTATTTGAATTTTTAAAATAAAATTCCATCATCTCATACACCGTGCATAAAGTAAAAAAATCTAGTGACTTTGGAATCCAACAGAACATGATTGGTAAAAGCCAAATGACTGAAATGGTCATAGTCATAGTCAAAGGTAGTCTATTTGTTTTTTGAAGGCTGATTTATATAATAATAATAATAATAATAATATATATATATATATATATATTATTGATATACTGGTATTTGTAATGGACAAAGTAAAATATCAAATATCAAGCAAATTTTGTAACTTCTTATCTTATAATACATTTCTATCATATTATCCCAACACACAATATCACATAATCATAATACTAATGTACAAGAAAAAAAATTATATCATTTTCTACGATATATCATACATTAAAAATGAAGTAACTCTTGTTCAATTAGTTCAATCGTGTTCAATTTAATTTCCATCTTTGGTTTTCCACATCCTAAAATCACTCTCTAGCGCCAGAGCATCTTAATGGTCAACGTGCTTTTGTCAGGAAGCTGAATAAAATGACTGACAAAAGTCAATAACACATGTTTTATCAAAAATGTTTCATAGCTAATGTTTTTGATGGAGCATTAATAACTAGACTTAATTGGGATGACACAAACAAGATATGTAAAGGTGTCACTTCCTGTGGAAATGACACACCTGCAAGCTCAAATATATGAAATGAAATACATCCACTGCTGTGCAGAATGTTGAATTGAATTTTTTTTTATATTCACTCCAGGGAAATAAACTACATACAGTTAAAATTGATTTCTCCTTTTCCTTCAGTGCATTATAAAACTGCTCATAGGTGCAGCTCATATCTTTATTCAGCCCATAAATTCTGTATAATCTTAATTCTATAAACAAACAAGTAGTTATTATCTCACTTACATGCAAAAGCAACCACTTACTATCTATTCAGTTTAAAAGCTTGAATAATGATTTAAATTTCCATGCAAAAAGACAAAAGCTCAAAACCAATTAAATTGCCTGTTGATTTAGTCTCAAACCAGCCTTTTTGCCCCGCTCAGTCAATTCTCTAAATCTCTTGCAGGTTGGCACCCGGTGGAAGTCCAGCGTACACTAAAGTTAATATAATGGTGCAGTGCCATGCAGAGAGGAAGGTTTAGAGAAGGCATTCCTCCTGGGAAATGTCTGCAGAGAGCTAGTGAGGTGAGCAGCTAATTATATGTCCATCCCCCCTTTTCCTTTTCCTCTTTCATTTCCTTCCTTCATCTGCATGTTTCTGAAGCTCCGCAATTACTACAGAAAAACCCCTGGCTGCTACTGGAGGGAGGAAAGAGGATGGAAAAGAAAGGAGAAATAATGTTAAACTATGTGAATAATTGAATACATGCTTAATCTCCTCCATTGCAGATTTTCTCCTGAATGTTTTTGGAGCACAGGTTGAATTTTTGTTCAGATTTGTCCCTCAATCTGCTATTATGGGATGTTGGAAATACAATATAAGGGGATTTCTTTTCATTTTCAACTTTAACCCTTAGAAGTCTCTGCACGAACCAGTGCCTTTGCCTGTCACACTGGCTGTTTTGAAATAAGTATATAACAGTATATGAGGTTTTGGAGAGGTTTGTCTGGTTTTGTGATATAATTTCCTCATTATTTTGACTTTGTTTTTGCTTTTTGGGGGGGATTTAAGAATTGTATATTATCTCAACCCTTTTTTATTTTATTATAAAGAATAAATGCACACAGTTTATAAAAAAAATGACAAAATGGAATTGTATTTTTGTACAGTTTCGATTATTCAGTGAAACTATTGTGTAATGTAATGAAAATATATTAAAATATAAAAAATATATATATATATATATATATATATATATATATATATATATATATATATATATATATATATATATATAAAGAAGCTGTTGATGTATTCATTCATTTTCCAACCCGCTTATTCCCTTTTTCAGGGTCACTGGGGTCTGACGGTGCCTATCTCCAGTGCACATTGGACGAGAGGCAAGGGTACACCCTGAACTGGTCGCCAGTCCACCGCAGTGGGGATGTATTAAATCAATGATATCAACCATTACCACAAAAGACTGTTTTAAAACAGCATTTATTACAGCAAAGGGTAAAATTAAAAAAAAAGTTGTGTACTTAGTCTGTTCGTAGTCTTTGAAATGCAATGCTAGTGTATTGGTCTAATTAAGTCATTAATTTCTTGCTTTTTTCTTTTCTCATCACAAATTATAATCCATTGCACACAGTTGCAGAATAGTTTTGTCAAGTCTGCTTTTAATAATCAAGACATTTCAGTTCCACACATAGTTGTATAATGGATTGCATTATTCTCATAAAGTTGACACCTTCATTTAACACAGCATACTGTACAATTGAATTCTCTGTATGCTACAGTAAAACATCCTCGACCTATGTGTAACAGATGACATCTAGTATAAGGGAGTTTGAATACAGCTGGCTTTAGGAGGCGCACTAATGACTGACACTAGAGACTAGCCTTTTTTTAGTGTCCTTGTTAGATGCGGACCTCTCAGCCTAGAGATGTTAGCTTGAATACGTTTTGAAGTGGGGCTAGTACAAAGGGTGGTACTATAGACACATAAGGGACTGAGGATTTAGAACTTGTGCTGTAGAGTCCAACTACACTGAAGTAAGAGATGTATGAGTAAACCTCACTCCCCTGATCTCAAAAGCCCAACTAGTGACTGATGCTAGAGGCTGCTGCCTGTGCTGTGCTTGTTAACATGTGTATCTCCAATTTTAACAACAAACGGCCAAACTGGCTCTAGATATAACTGTAGAGGTCATACTGGTGCCATGGCTTGAATTGGTCAGGGGTTTATGGGGTAGCTCTTTGCCTCTAGCTGCCCTCAGGTTTAGAGTGGAGCTACTTAGGCAGTCTTCACTTTCTTGATTTCAGTACCAACTGATACCAATAGGCATGATCAACTAGTTCAGAATGTGTGGCTGAAATCACCACACACGATTTTTTCTGAAAAGTCCACTAAACCAAGCACAGCGCAAAGAATATGAGGTTCTGAGGAGGTTGAAAAAATAGTTTTGAATTGTTTTATAATCATTCCATGAAGACGGAATAGAATCAGGCTGTTTTCCAGCTGATCACAGTTAATAAAGTCCAGTGGAGGTGTCCCAAAAGTACTGTCGGACAAAAGGAGAGGCTCACTTGACCAGGCAGCAGATTGATCGATTGATTGATCGATTGATTGATTGATTGAAAGAGGCGTGTAGTTTAATTGAAATGAATGATAATGCTTGTTTTACACAGAGAATTGCATTTCCAGAGTAATTAATAATAGAGCTACAGGGAGGTAAAAATGCTTTCTAACAAGCTTTTAATCTCAGCTACATGTTTAAAAGGCATCTAGCAGTCAGAAATCTTGCAGATTAATAAGGGGTAAAACAAGTGACAATCAAAATATAACATTTTTAAAATTACTTTTGTTTGTTTTCATTATGTCTCTTTCTCTTAAACCAAATATAACTGATGGTTCAAAATCAGCATCAGGTCAAATTTCAGCATCAGGCCAAAGCCCAAAAAAAGCATGTCAATATTCTCTTGGTTTGGGAATGAAAGAACAGTATAAGTTATGCACCATTTATTAAATACTATATTTAATTTATTGTTGTTTTATTTAATTTTTTTATAATTATCTTTAGCTCTAGAAGATAAGGTTGGTTGTGCTTGGGTATTGAACCCAGATTCCCATTCTCACTGCATGCAAAAATGAGGATTTATAAATTCAATATTCATGTCTTATTTAATGCACCTAGTGCTTGCAAAATACAGAAAAAAATCATATTCAGAAATTCAAAACAACAAATCAATAGTATTATCCATTTGTCCTTCTCTCCACTTTGAAGACTTGCAAGGCAGGAAACAAAAGTTGACAGTGAATAAAATACTCTCTTGACTTGGTGAGAGTTTTGTATTCCTTTTCCTTAGTAAGAAATGCATAATGAATTAGGTTCATTCATTTTGAACAACCCTATGGTTTGTATCATGCGGATTCAAAACCACGAGACAAAGTAATCTGTGAAGTGCAGAGTTGGTTATTAGAGCTTTGGTGAAGTGTGCAAAAAGGTGGCTCTTCAGAATCTGATCCATTAGACTTTCAAAGCTATGATCCTCATTTTCCAAATTACCTGAACCTACACCTCTTCAAAAACCCCTCTACCCCCTTCTACAATGTTTTCAAGCTTTCACCAAAGCAAATATTTCATGATCTTTTGTTACATCTCTGTGTCACAGGCATTGTTCCTTTTCTTTTTCAGTTATCGGTGGCCTGGGTACAACATTTCCCTGGCTGTTTGCAGTATGTTAAGTTCACTAGCAGTATGTGAGTAATGGATGCTCGTGGCTGATGGCCTGATGGGTTACGTGGGTTATGTTCTGTTCTCTCATCATGGTGCTTTTCCTCCTCCATAACCTCCAGCTTATTTTAACAAACCTCCCCACAGCTCCCACAGCGCTAGTTACTGTACCTCCACATCATGCCATTAAAAACATAACCCTGCTTCCTCTGTTCAAAAGGGGACAAATTATATCCACAATATTAGTCACCTGTCACCTCAGTGCTTGTTATATTACAACACTGTGACAACACATTTACTAATATGGTTTCATGGGGAGAGCGCCCTACCTCTGCTAAAAGCCCTTCCTCTGCTAAAAGCATGCTAGCTATTGTGAAAGCTAAATTCAACCAAATTTGATTTTAGCATCATAAGTGCTATTTAGCAATATGTTTATTACTCACTCATTCATTCATTTTCCAACCCGCTTATTCCCTTTTGGGGGTCTTATTCCTTTTTGGGTTATAACTGGAAAGCCACAATGCTACCCACTGTGCCACCCATAGGTTTATTAAAATAAAGATATTTTAAGTTTGAACGACTCAGAACTGCTTGTTAAAACTGCAGGAGGTTTGCAAAAAATAGCAAACATGCATGCCAATGTGTAAATATGTATATGATGGAGAAATCTAAGGGGAAACCTTGATCAAATACAGAAAAACTCCCCAAGAGGAGTGGACCTGATGGATCTGATGGACAGATATCTAGTGATTTTTCATTTGCCTGAATGGGAAGACAATGGAAGATGAAATCTATTTTAAGTTGATTGTCTTGCATTACTGCGATGGACTGGAGACCTCTGCAGGGTGCACCCCCTACAATGTGCGCTGGAGATAGGCACCGGCAGCCCCCCTGACCCCAAAAGGGAACAAGCGGTTTGGAAAATGAACAAATGAATGAATGTCTTGCAAAAAACAAAAAAACATGCATTTCAATAGTTTGCATTGTTAAACAGAATCAGAGATGCTTAGTCTGTAAAAATAATAAGGTTTTGTCAAGCTGGGAATGACATGGACACAATAACACTTTAGTTTCAGGCGCAGAACAATACGTTTCCTTTAAGAGGTATGTACAATTCCACCGAATGGGTACCATTTCTCTCCCTGGGACTTTAAATAAGCATTAAAATTTTTTCAAAAATACATTTTATTACTAAGCAAAGTGTATTACATACTTTAACAAATAAAACATTGATAAAATCCACATAAAACCCAGAAAATAGCATTTACTGCTTGTCCCCAGTCTCTGATGCTACACTTCACCATGAAATATAATGATTAAGGTCTTTTAAAAAGAACCATTGACATGTAAATACATACATGTTTTTGTAAATACATTTATTAACAAAAATATCTATACTTTCTTAGATAAAAAAAATAAAAACCCAGCTTTTACTCATTCCCATTACCAATCCCCCTCCTGAAAACTGGTAAAAAGTTGCATCACTTGAATCTTTTGAAGGCCTTGTGAAGAGCATAAAGTTAAGTTCTCTCAATTTCTTATTTACATATTTGATGATTTTTAAGTATAGATATTTTTGGAGTGTCTTTTAAAAAATACTAATCTGTCCTGTGGCGTAGTGTTGTGGTAGTGCACAGGACACAGTGGTAGTGCGGTGACACAGGGCTGACGCGAGTTTGAATCCTGAATGTCTTTTCCATCCCACCACATTCTGTCTTCTCCCAATTTCCTGTCACTCTCCACTGTCCTTTCCATTAAGAAAAAAAAAATCAATAAAGACTACAGCCAAAAAAATTATCTTAAAAATACTATTCTGTTACTTAAATTCAGAGATTTAATAGGTTTACGGTGAAAATGCAAAATATTTGGTAAATCGTTGAATTTCTTGCAGAATTTCCTGATTCGATTATCATGTGCATCATGTGGCTATTTAGCATGTATTCCCAAGTTATTTGCTAAAACTTAGCTACAAATTATTTGTAACAAGAAAAACGGTATTCGTCTATTGATTATAAATCTAATGAAACATTCAAATACGTTACTTAAGATGAACCAATACTCATGTGGAATACTTAAGTATGTATACTATTGGAATCTGTTGTAAAATAAAAAAAAAAAACATTTTGAAAAGTTACAAAAAGCATATTGCACCCATTTTTTGGAATGGCTCATTCAGGTAAATGAACCAAGCTTCACCCAGAGGATGGAGTAGCAGGTAGGTTGGATTTAGAGGGCTCATGGAAGGAACATGGATACTTGAGATGTTGGAGACACAGATTCCAGAAAAAAGGAGGTCTGTAAAAAACAAGCAAGGTTCACGTCAAAAATTAAGGATTTTGTCAGAGGGTGAATTATTTTCCTTATTTTATTAACTTGTAACATCAAGCTACAAAACTGAACCCTGTGAACTAAAAAGATATTTCCAACTCCCCTGTGGCCAAATCTAATGGGAAACCTTGTTCAATTACAGAGGAACTCCATGGTAGGTGGAAGTCCTGAAGGTCAGATTTCTAGAGCTTTTTTGAGATGTCCCTTGCCCTAGTGGGAAAATAATGGATGCTGATTGTGCGACTAACGCTAAAACACAAGCCTTCAGAGAGGTGCTAATGCCCTGCAGATATTGACCCATCATCCATCATAGTTCCTGTTTTCATCCATAATTGTGCTCTTTCCCGAGTGTAAACAGAGCTTTTTCCTGTCCAGATGCTAAGTGAGAATAGTTCTAAAATGGGAGAAAACAAACATCGTGTAAGCTGTGATTTGGTAACTGTTGGGAAATTAAATGGGTCTGGTTAACAGTGGTGGGAAGACTTGAGGAATCAATGAATTGATCTCACAGCCTAATCCTGTAAATCTTGTGTTGCTGCGCTGGAAGTGCCTATCGAATATCTGAAGGAAGCTGACATGCTGCTTAAGTGTAATTTGTGTAATGCAGTATGTGTGCGTGTGTGCGTGTGGCTGCTTGCATGTGTGTTAAGAATCCCTTCGGCGAGTGCTCACTGAATCTACAGTATTCACAGCATTTATTGAAGATGCATTGGCTCAAGGGTCCCAAATTAAAAGCCATCTTGTTAATTGTTTAAAGTCATTTTATTAGAATTACACAGCCTTTAAAAAGGAGATTTGTAATGTTATGGTGGAGCAGCAGTATCAACATTGTTGTCCAGCTCTACAAGGAGAACACTGTGCCATATCAAATGCGTTTTTTGCAAGGAGAACGACCAACGAAAGCTGGGTCTTTTGAAGATGTGAGTAAAGTGTAAAAGAGCCTCTTGTGGAGCTTATCCCACATTTTCATAGCGAGATCGTATAGGAAAGAAATAGCGTGCCACAAATGCTCTCATTTCTCCAAAATATAATCCACTTAACATTCATGATTTTTTTTCTACGTGTTCTTTGATATCTACTCTGAGGTCTTCTTTCCTGTTTACCTTTGTGGCATGTCTTTAATTTTGTTTAAGCTTTGTGCATGATGAATGGGCCGTTCCTTTCCAACAGAAAGTCTTCAGATAGTTCTCCATTCTTCCATATAAATATTACTCACGACTGTCACGTATAGCTTTTCTAATAATTTTCAAATATTGTGGCTGGACAACTTCTGAAATGAACACGTCAATTGAAGTATCAGGGCCATTTCATCTGAGCTAGATAACAAATCTTGTGATAAAACCCCCTTTTCATAGCTGTACAATGCTACAATGCGTTTCACATTTTAATTAAAAAATTTTTTTTCTTTGTACCGTTCCTTTTTATGCTCCACACAGGATTCAACTATAGGCTCCAAGTTTATTCCTGGGCATAGACAAAGTTTGCATAGACTTCTGACAAAGTTTTTAACAAATCTTTAACAAATTTGGTAAAATTGAAGATGAAAAACACATATGCTCTTTCAAACACTGGCTTGCTCCTTGCTACATTTTAAGAATTAGCTCTGATTGTAGATTGAACAGAAGTTGAACAGAACAACTCCTAAAAAATGAATACCAGCTTCTGATGGGGGAAGACGGAGCTGTGATGAACAACGTGTATCTGTAACATGGGTCACTTTGTAGCTGACTTTAAAAAAAATACTTTTTTTTATAAATCAACAGCTTTTTACTCTTGAACAATAGCTTTATTTTGAAGAGTCCATTCAAAAGAGCTTGGTATCTGAGACGTTAACTCTTGTCAACTATAAATAGGTCAGCTCCGACTTGTTCAAAAAGACTAGTAAAGATTCACGCTACAGTGCAGTACATAAAAAGATTTACATGGACTTGTTTTTCCATGAGACACATATGTTTTCTCCTCGTGGGTCTCTTGGTTACTGTAGTTGATGATGATTTATTCCAGTTTAAATCAGAGCAGCTTGCTTTGATTCCTCTGTGTCGTCAGAACGACTGAAATATTGAAGAAGTCAACCCTCTTTCGAGAATCAAAAAGAAACATGCTAATAAGTTTCGGAGCTCTTGTTTAATCATTGATGCTTTACTGCAGATTGGTTTTAATTTCACAACAGCCTCCTGCTAAGTGCTTCACTGGGGCTTTGTGGTCTGGTTGAATCCTGGATTCCAGATCTTTCTCCCGATACCTGGCTTTGTCTCCTGCAGAGGGGGAGCTGGGCCTTGAGCAAGTCTTAAATAATGAAGAGGGCTGTCACACAATCACATAAGAGATGCTCATAGTAAGTGATCAGCATCTCAGAAGTCAACACAAGCAGAGGGTGTTTTCGAGTGCAGCTTTCTTTCTGCTTCTCTCCTTTATATGGTTCTGATATTAATTGTAGAGATATTTATATGTAGCACATGTTTATATCCAAGGTTCCACACAGATTAGGGAAATTGTGTCAGTTTCTAATAAGAAGGGCTCATATAAAATGTAACAGCTATTACAAGAACAAAGAAGTGCTCAAGGATATAATTAGTTTCATGCATGTAAGTGCTCACAAAATGCTTTATCAATGGCGTAAAAATGATCAGAAGCACAAAAAAGGTTTAAGAAGGTATAGCAGAAAAAGCAGCTTTATTTAGCTTTAAACAATGAAGGTGCTAACAGCTAACGAAACTGCATAGAGGACAGTGAGAGACGATGGAGGAAAGGGGGGAGGGGAAAGGGACGAACCTGAGAGAGCCAGCAGCCTGCTCTATGTCTCTCTTAGGGTCAGCAGACTGAAAAAGACCAAATGTCTGTCTGCAACATCATTTAAAGAGCTTGTGCATTCCTGGTTGGGTTGTAACTTTCTGTCTAAGGACAATAAGATTTTTTAAATATTCTTGAAACAACATAAACACAACCATTCCCGGGTAGTTCTTGAAAAGCAGAGAAATATTATACATGGTTACAATTTAATAGTGATAATTAGTTTTCATGGTTTAGCCTTTCTGTAATTCATCCTGTAATACTGTAATTCATCATTACAGTAACACTTAAATGTTTGTGCACACAACTCACAAACTCTCTGGTCACGTGACATTAATGTTTTGACAGTAATGTTTTCACGTATAGGTTTTTTTTTTGCAATGTATCAACAATGCAAAACCGTACTCTATGTGCAATATTTTTTCAAAACAAGAGCAGCCCTTTTTAGTTCTCTTACGATTATGTGCAATATTATGTCTTTGTTTTGTTTTTTTCAATTTAATACTTTTCAGTTCTTAAGGCCTATATGTTTTGACTTCTCGATCCCATGGATCCTGCTGAATTTTCAATTTTAATTTCTCACTCATTTCACAAACTGGTGCTTTGCCAAATCCTGACGATTAAGACTTTTGTTGTTTCCTCCACTTTTGACAATTTCAGAAGTTTAGCATCTTCCATGTTTTTTTAAACAAATCTGCAGATGCTTCTTCACACTTCATGCATCCAGACCATTGTCTGACTAAATGAAATCCATTCCAACTCAGATGTGTATTAGAAACTGAATTCTGTCTATCATACATTGACATTCCTTGAAGTAATCTGTAAAAAACAACTCTTAGATATTTTTGTACAAATAATCTAATAATAACTGTAACAACTGAGTAAAATGATTGGCTTCTCTACCGTTTACACAGCATTTAAAACGTTGTAGCAGTAGGTCTATCAACATGAATACAAGCATTGGCTGATACCAAGCATTGAGACAGACTGTATCAGCAGGCCCATGGCTACCATCTGTCCCACCCGCACCTCCACCGCATCTCACACATAAATGTTTTTCACCTGTTTCATTGAATTTATTCCAGTAACTGTCTGCCCACATACAGAGCTCAAACCAGTTAAATGGAGTTTTTTCAGCTGCGATTTTCTGCGAATTCTTTGGCCACCATGTACACGACGGAAAAAGTGGCATTTTAGGTGAGTTTTAGATGAATATCAGATCATCTAAAAGAGAAGAACATGATTTTAATACTGACGGGATATATATTCCATCTTCCTGAGTAGACTGCAATCATTTGATTATTCTTATTTAACCACAGCTCTCTGTTTGTTCCCTTCTCTCATCCACTTAGGGAAGTGCATGCAGCGCGCAGAACCAATACCAGGTAAGTGCTTCTCTCTGGCTTTGACCATCATTGTTCCATGGCTCTTTTAGCTGTCTGTCCTGTCATCCAGATGTATTGATGGATGGAGGCTGAAGCTGCTGTTCCTGACAGTTATTGACGATGCCGTCGCTAACTGAGCTGTTCCCGTTCTCACTGTACCCAGCACTGTACTAAACAGACGAAGATCAAAGCACATTCTTTTTCCCCAAAAGCACTCTTTAATAAAGGCTTTTCTAGTGCACCATAGAAATGAATCTGCTATTTCTGGTCTGTGTTTAAAAGCTCGGATGGCAAGCTTCTTGCAGCGTCATCTCATTTGCCTATATTTGATGAATACTGCTTACATGCTGTTCTTTCCACTTAAGCACCATTCACATGGGATTAATAGTATCTAGGAGCTGAGAAATTACACCTAATCCCCTTAGATACATTTTGTTACTTTGCTGATTTTACTCAAATGTTTTCTGCTTCATTTACATATTGCCATAGAATTGAAAATTGAAATCATAAAAAAGCAAAAATACCATCTGCTTCATTATTTATTTTCCAAACAGTACAACACAGCCTGCATTCTTTCCAAAGAAGTATATAAACCTTACACCAAATACACAAACTCACCAAATTGTGGACTAATTTACAGAGAGTGGCTAAATACAAGTATTATGGTAAATAATAAATGTTATGGTAGTATGGTTCTGCTACCCAAATTACTGCCATGGTTGATTCATACAGGGTTAAGACCAAAAAGGTAATAATGCAAATTATCCACGGCCCCTAGTTAGTTCTAATCCAGTGCAGATAGAAATTAATCTAGGCTTTATATTTTTAAAACAGTGCTTTGATTGTGAGATTCGAATCTCGCCCTTTGAGATTTTATATATTTTTTTAAATGAAATTTAAATAAATGTTGATGTTTCTTCAAACCAAGTGTGACTCAAATGAAGCCAAACCGTGGCGAATGCCCCCATAGTGCTGCCTGCAGAATTATTTCTTGCCAATGCAAGTCTATGAGAAAAAGAGGAACTTGGAAAATTATTTCCACAGAAAGTACGTTACGCTCGTGGTTTTCGAAAGTTATCTATACAGTGAGCAAAGTTCAATAGTTTTTTTGGGGGGCTCAAGTTTATTTTCGGTTGGTTCCAGATGGTTTAATTTTCCCCTGAACAAACTAGGCTGGACCCTGTAATTGAACTGATTTACCTGTTATCACGTCATGATAAAAGTCATTTATGCTGCCAACAATCAAATTCAGAGAAGTCATTCTCAAATTCTTGTGTAAAATACAAAATAAGTTTGTGTGTGTGTGTGTGTGTGAGCTAGACACAAGACGGAGTTCTGAAACAACGATGGTTCCATCCTTATCAAGAAGGCACGGTGTATACGGTAGCTTCAAAGTAGCCCAATGGCAGTAGGAATTGTAATGTCATTCATATTTTTTATAGTCTATGATACAAGCCAAAATAAAAATAATTCACTTTAATAAACAACTGTTTGGAAAAGAGGTTATGTACTTGCAATAATCCTTTCCAACATTCCATTGGAAATATTTCAAAAGAACAGCCTAAATAAACCCATCAATATGAATTACTATAAATCAGAAACTTTATGCAGATTGGCCATGACTAAAATCAAATGTCACTTGTGTTTCTGAGAATAATTCTGAACAAATTACAAGAGGACCACGGGCCATTAGTCAAGCATTTCATTTATTTGTAGATTTTTCCATCTCTGCTAAGTGCTGGAGTGAAAATACACAGAGTAATATAAAGCAATTTCTCTAGACAGGCAAATAAATTTGTCATAACACATTCCCAACAAGAGGTTCAATTTGCCATCAAACTGTGCTATTAAAATTTCACTTGAGGAAACCCAAAGGTGGCATCCAATGTAATTCATTCAAGTCATTCACTTCGGGCAAGAAACAAGGGTGAATTCAATTATTAGCAGAAGTAATGCAGAAGTATTTGCCTTTTCTCTTTCATCTGTACTTGTTCTGGAGTTTATGATGTTAATTTAATACGATATGAGTGAAACTCAATGTAAATAAACATTGTGAATATTTTTTTATATATGTTGCTCTGTGATGAACTGGTGAGCTGTTCAGGGTGTAGCCCTGCCTTTTGCCTTTTTAGACTTTTAGAAAATTAATATCAGTAAATTTTAGTGTGAAAGCATTCATATTTTTTTCTTCTTTGAAATCTATTTGCTTTGTGTGGAATAATAACATATGTCATGCGATTCTGCTAAAATTTCATTTATTATTTATTTATTATTTTGGAAAATAATGCTTTCATTATTCAAACAGTAAGTCACTTTCCTCTTTGAAGTGTTGAGGTGGTAAAATGGAATGCAAAACATTTGCATTTGCACTTCTTGTGGGAGCTTGAAGGGGAAAGGAATTTGTATTCCTTCAGTGCAGGCATTAGGAAAATATAAAGTCGCAGAGCTTGTTTTCATGACACTGTGTCCTCTGGGAGAATATGACAAATAGTAGTAAGTAAAGAGACAGGTCTGCTTCACAAGAATGGAGCTTGCTTAGATACAGGGGGTTAGACTGCATTGTAAATACATGCATGAGCTGCATCAGGGCCGTAATGTCCTTCACCCTGAGACCCCCCCCCCCCCTCTCTTGTTAGATATATTATTACTTTTTAAAAAATCGCTTCCAGATTATAGCATATTGAACTTAATGATTACAAAAAACCAGAGCACCCCTGTTTTATGCTTCATTATAATGATATTATTACATGTTTTTTATTTCTTAAAATGTTGTAAAATGGTTTGTAACAATGTCTGTGGTGGGAAAATTTGTTTGTGAAATGAAGTCAGTTGCTTGCTGAAGCTGGCAGGTTTGGTAAATGGATGAGCTGAATGCATATTGCTTAAACCCTTGATGCTGTTACACCGAACGACTTTAGAAGTGTTTGTGAAAAGCATTGAAACCACTGGACTTTGTTTTCTGCCAATTTGTTTTGCTCATCTTGCACTTGTGATATCACCTCTGGAACCTGGGAACTAACAATAAAACACCTTGCTGAAGAAAGTTGTTTTGTCTTCTCTGGTGCCTCTTCGTCGCCTTATGGCCCTCGTGGCTACATTATCACACCCCTTGATTTGTCATATGTCTAAAGATAGAACAAAGCTAACAAATAAATGTATATTAATAACAGAGCAGTTAAATATTTAAATAGTTAAATATTAAAGTATAGAGCTTGATGTGGAATACTGAGAAACATTTCATTTCAGGTGTAGTTTCATTCTGGCAGCCACTACAGAGTTTAATTATTCTCCAGTTCCACATTAAAATAACTCTCATGAATATGAAGCACTTCTCTAATGATATGCGGGGAATATTACTAACCTCTATTAACCGAGTGTCTATAGCCACTGTAGAACCTAAAGTTAACTCAACAACACTTTTGTTCAGGCTTAACAATGTGTAAGCGCTGCAAAATGCCATGAGCTAATCAGAGTTAATGGAAAAACTCTTTTATTTCTCTGTGCTGATGGAGATAAATTGCACTGCACCGACTGAGATTATTGAAACTGATTACATTTCAATTCTGTTTTGAATGGGTTATCAAAAACAGACACAGACAGGTGAACGCATTCCACATTTTCTGTTTATCAGTTATATTCATCTTATTATTTGCCACTGGGCTGCTTTGTCTCTGAAAAACAGAATTTCCCCAAAACCCAATTCTTTAGTGTCAAAGAGAGAGAGATGGAAGAAATGAACGGCACTTAGAACAGGAGTCAGCACAATTGCACAACAGCAGCATAATGTGCTTTGTGCCCCTCCACCTACACATAACGTGCAGAGAATTCAGAGCAGCTCAGTCCATGTGTCCTCCGCTGGCTTGAACTGACCGCGGCTGCATTTCCCATAATAGCTTTTGGTAACTGTGAACATAAGTGTAATTGTTCTGAACGTCTAGTTCCAATAAACATTCATATGGCAAACCGTGCTCAAAGTTATTGGTATTATTTAAAGACTTAGAGGTACACAGTTTGACCAACCAAAAAATAACAAACATGTTCAAATATGTAGCCAAATTGTTTTAACAGTTTGAAAATTCCAATCTACATACTTGCTGATTAGCACTCTACTGTATAGTCAAGTCAGGTCAAATGTTTTTTATAAAGCGCTTTTATGGAGATGTTTTAAAGCAGCTTCACAGGTGGATCAGCCTAATAGAAGTTCTAGTATGAGCATTTTTTGTGTGGAAAAGAATGGCTTTTTAGCAGAGGTCATAGTTAGACACTATTTCACGGAAGTTTAAGGGTTGAATAGAGATAAGGTTTCAGTAAATCATTTGATTTCAGTAAAAAGTTTTAGAATATTTAGTTAGCTTAGGGCGCATATTTTAAACGTGTGGGAAACAAACTTTTTAGAAAATAAATCTACCAATCTCTGATGATTTGAATGGCTTGTAACTTTCAAATTTCTGTTATAATGCACTTACGAAAAATGTAGGAAGATTGTTGCTTACCAATTTTGTTTCAGATAATATTACACAAATTATGAATGGCATCATAAAAGCTTGATCAAACCAATCGTGTATGAATAAATGTTACTGTTTGACACGCTGACAGTTTGACAATCTATACTAGTTTTAATTTATGACTGAATTTAATCCAAAATAATGTTTGGGATTTTTAAATTTAAATTTTAAATTAGTTTGTTAATTTTTTACATGTATTTAATTGACCAGAAAATTTGTCGAAATTCAACTTGATCAGGAAATTCAACTAAATGAATGGAACAGCACCTCTAGTGGGTACACATGTTATTGTTGGCATCAGCATTGCAACAGAGAGCTCTCAGTAGGCAGAAACAGCACTTAATGAACTATATTAAAAGGGTTGATAATGAACAAAAATGGTCATAGAATGCACAAAAGTATTTTTTTTATTGTTTTTACAATTGTAATTGTACAGTTCATTACAATTGCAACAGAGAGCTGCCAGTAGGTTGATACTGTACCTACTGAACCATATTAATGGGGTTGATAATGTTAGAATACTTTAATATCTTTTGAATATTAACGACTCTTGAGCCAAGGTGTGAGGACACAACAATTGACTTCACGGCTCACCTTAACCCACCAGCGCAGATCGCAGCGTGCCTTGAATGAAGACGTACAGGCCTAGAGATCTCATGTCACAGCCCACAAAAGAGTTCAAATTTCACTCAGCATTAACTTTATCCTATAAGACTAAATTACATCAAAAACAAATCTCTCACAATAATGAAAAAATGGCCATAGAATGTTATAAATGTGATAAAATTTTACAACTCTGTGTGTACATTTCTGTACATTTAGATAGATCACAATGTGATTGTAAATATCATGTGAGTATAACGGGAGGAGAGTTAATAAAGTATTACATTTATAAATTGTCAATCCCTCTCTTAATAGTGAACTGATTTCTTTCATAAGGTTTCCTTTTCTTTACATCCCTAAGTGATTTATTTACTTAAACAACATTATCCAGTACAATTGGCACTTAAAGAAGTCCGAAATGAAGGAGCTTCATGCAACTCTTCCTTTTTTCAAGATGCTTGCAAATGATTTGCAAAGTAGAAAAACCGTGTGCCTCAATTCAATACTGAGGTCAATGGGTCTGTGTAGCACTGCTGCAAAGTCGAATAAATCGTCTTATAATCCACCCATGAGACAGCTGTTAATTCTTCGGAATCATAAATAATCAATCACAGCTCTCACATTAAATCACAATGATAAAATCTGTTTCATGTGAATGAAATCGGGTTTGCTTTCAGTCTCGGAGTTCCACTTAATTTCTATGACTGATTTCAACAGTTCTGTCTCCAGTTCAGCAGAATCATACTCTGGGACCCTTAATTATTCAGAAACCATCTGTTATTGATGCTGGTTACCCAAAGTCACTCTCAATTTTTACAAAGAAACCTTTCGGATTAAATGAACACCATACTGTAATATAGTTAATATTACATAAAACTCACAGACATGTAAATTTACATTAAAATTTCATTAGTTTCAAGCTTGTCCCCTGAACTGCACAATTAAGAGCCACGCAGACGAAACCAAAAGACTGAATATCCTTTCTCTGTTTATTTATTCATTGTGAGCAGGCGGTGGTAAATCGTCTTGAGAGGCAGTGGGTGGACACGCAACCTGGCTTTATGTAAGATTATCCTCGCTATTACCAAGCACAACTGTTTCAAATAGATCAATATGACATGGATTATCCAGGAAGAAAACATCTCAGGCTGACAAAATATTCAGATTTCACTTTGGATATGTTTCCAGCAACACAGTTCCTATGACCCCCAGTGTCACAGTCGATTATCTCCAATAGTAATGCATAGATCTGCCTCGCAGCACATCTTATTTCCTGTCTGTATGTATATTTTCACTTACAATAACCATCATTTTTGCCTAGCCAAAATATTCTTTATATTTATACATTGAATATTATCTGGTGCATTGCAAGAAGAATCACTTTTTATTTCCCAAGCCAAGAGTAAAATGCATGTGTTAATCTGCAGTCTGTTAAAAAGCTTGCCTCCAATACCTGTCATATTTTGCCTTAATAGCATGATGTGATCAAAACCAAGATACAGGCATCTAGACACACACAGAAAGAAGGGCTGAGCTGAGCAGTTTCTTTTTTTTTAAAAGGCAAAGCTTTTTAAATCAGTCGTGCAAGCCTGTTCTGAATCCTTCAAGGCAGCCCAGATCCATGAAAGCAGCGAATCAGAGGCACTGTCTCCCTTGGGTCTGATGTAAAGATGCAAAGCCAACTAAACAGAATCTCGGAGCCAGTGAAAAAAAAAAAAACTACATATAGCAAGAGAGCACTAATGCCTGATACACCAGACACAATCCCAGCTGCTCGGTCTGTATGTTATTGTGCATGTATTCATATAATTTGAAAGAGTTTCCTTTACAATTTGTTATCACTCTTGATAACATCCACCTATTCGTTGAGTAAATTTTTTTAAATAAATTAACAAGCAGTCAACATAAACTATTTTTTTCCATTCTTTATTTTGGCAAAATCACACTCATTTATCTGTTGCAAACTTAATCTTGTGTAAAATCGAATATGCTTGTCTGAGCCAGCAAAGAACTGCAATCCAACACTGTGCTGTAACTTTTCTAACAGCTTCTGTGAATTCATGGGTGATCATCGCTTTTAGTACAAACCATGGCTGATAATCAGGAAAGTTACAGTAACCGGGGTCTATATCCCTTTTCTGACAAAAAGGCCCTGCAAAGCTGTTGTGGCGGTGTTTAAAAGTTTTATCCTACCTTATGAGAATGTCCCACCATTTGCTAACATTGAACACATAAAATAATAATAAAGAACAGTGGTACCCCGAGATATGAAACTAATCCGTTCCAGGGTGACGTTCGCATCTCAAACATTTTCGTATCTCGAAGCAAGTTTTACATGTAAAACGCCTAATCCGTGCAATGGCTCTCAGAAACAACAGTATAAGTAAATGAAAAAAATGGAAAACCAGGAAAAATCAAATAACGTTTCTTCAATCCTTAAATCTACACATTGTCAATGTAATAAATGATAATAAAACAGAATAAAACACGTAATAAATGCGTAATATAAATAAAAAATACGTAATATGTACACAAATGTGAAACCTTACCGTAAGTGAAGCGATGTGTTGGAGGAGGTGAAACAGATGGCAGAAAACATTACGGCACCACGTATAAAAGTTAACTTTCTCAAGATATTTCATGAATTACTAACACAAACACGAGCGCAGACAGATGAAGAGAGCGCTTCTGAGAACGCATCACGGTGGTTTCTCTAACTTGTGCTACCGAACAGAACTTTCCACATTGTAAACGTTATTTCTATTACGACACCTTGACTCTAACATTATTGGTAAACTATGAATAGTGTTTCGCTGTGTTATTGAAGTGTTTTGAAGCGTATCAACACCCAATATTCGAATGTGACGTGACCCGGAAGTGCACCGTCATGACATCAAGCGGAAAATACGGCAGAACTGCTTGTAGCTGTTCGTATCACAAATTTTTCTTCGTATCTTGAAGCAAAAGGTTTCCTTTGAGACCTTTCGTATCTCAAACATTTCGTAACTCAAAGCATTCGTATCCCCGGGTACCACTGTACTATAATAGTTTTTAAACATTAATACAACCCTAAACATAACATAAATTGATTTAATTGATTTAAATAATGTTAATTTGAAACGTCTGTATACATCAGAAACATTTGCCTTTGACAACGAAGAGCAGGGGCAGAAAAAAGCTAAATTTCCGTATTTTTAATGTAAACTTCATGAAAAATATGTGTCTACACATGTGTTTCATGGAGAGGAAGAAATTATGGAACACCGCAAAAAGCACCCCTGTTTAAAAACATTTACAATATTACATTTTTTGGCACTAGAAATACATGCATTAAGAGAAATAACAATGTGTTTGAATAGATAAAATGCCATTCAAACAACCCCATTAACAATGATTAATTTAGCCAAAAACATGAAGAACTAGTGATTATATATTCTGATAATGGATTGGCTGGAAAAGTGTGTCTTTTGAGGACTTTTCATTAATTCTTTAATCTTCTAACCCACTTATTCCCTTTCGGGGTCACAGGGTCTCCAGCGCACATCGGATGAGCAGCGGGGTACATCCTGGACAGGTCACCAGTCCATCACAGCTTTTGAAGACTTTTACTATACTTTATAGCGGCTCTGAATAATAAAGTTATAGAGTGAAATGCAATGTGTTGGTAAAGCAAAACAAGTTAAAAAGTTGTTGACATTACAAAACAATCCCCAGTTTGAGTTTCAGTAAAGTTCCATTGAATTTCTGTTCTATTCTTTTACTTTCTAAGAAATGTAAAAATTGTAGATTTTGCTCATCTTTTAAGACTTGAGGAAACAGTGTTTGCTGCAGGAGCGTAAATAAGTAACACATACACTTTCAGAAGAAAGTGCATCAAGAGGCTTAGTGCAAGTAGTCCATTATATTCCCAATGACTTAACAATGTCTGACAAAGAATTTCCATGACCATACAATATAATAAAGGACAATAATAAAACAATCTATTAAAAACTAACAATCAATTTAAACCACTTGCCATTGCCTATCAGTGCTCTAAGCGACATTTAGACAAACTGTATTTAACATATTACATTTAACATATAAAAAAACTGTATTTAACTGTAACATTTAAACAAATTAGAAATCATTTGGGGAATTTATAGGGTGTCAGTATATTGTGGAATGATCTACAAGATAAGGAAACTACGACTGTTAATGATAATCAATTGTGACACTATGAAATTGGAATATTTTGCCTGCCTGAGAGTTTTTTCATCTGGATAATTGATAATGTATCATGGATAATAACGTGCGTTCCTTAAGCAGTTATTGATCAAGCTATTCCTATGAGCCTGTAGTTGTCTACACCAACCACTAGAAGCTTGTGTATGTGAAAGTCTATTCATGACATTGAGTTTCATCAGTGGGTAGCACTGTGGCCTGCCAGTGAGAAGGTTGCTGGTTCCCTCTGAAAGGGAATGTATGGACTGAAATTGATGGAGTATTTAAAATAGCGCCTCCTCTTGAAGCACATGTTACTGGTCTGATTTAGAATTTATTTTCGTTTCAGTAGGCACCTACTGAAGCATATGATGTGGTTGATGATTGATAATGGACTTCATCAGATGCAGCTAAAAGAATACAAAATCATCACGACCCCAGTCAACTCCTTAGAAAATCTTTAAACTCTAAACACTTTCTGGTGCTTAAAAAGCAAGGAAAACAATTATTATTTGTTTTATAAACATTTCATTAAAATGTTTGGCCAATGTTAAAATTTGCTAGCTTGAAAAAAGAGGTTAATGTTATAATTCTTGTTCTGGAAAACTACTTTTATTTCTGACACTTTTAGCATTAGATGCATTGAGTGAGGAATAAAGACTGGCATTCGAAGGCAATTTCACAAGACATTTAACCTGTCTAGCCTTATTGCAGAAATCAGCCATCATCCAATATCTAGATTAGCTTTTTATTGCCAGAGTTATATCTATATTCAGCTCAAAACAGAGGATACTTATCCTTCTTATATGACTAAATCTGACATTTGTGAACCTTTAAAGGAACCACTAGCTTGTCTAACAGCCTTGGCTCTTTTTATGGCTCTGTTTTTCTCTGTGACGCTGATCAATATTACCAAATTAACATTTCCAACCCCCATTTCTAAAGCACAAACTCTTTAAATTAGTCATTAGAACCTTGTCTCAGAGGCAGCACAATCTGTGAGTAAAACCTGCACTCGTTCAACGGTAGATAAAGCAATTTCACCCTTATATTCATCTCAGGAGCACACACACACACACACACACACACACACACACACACACACGCATACACAAAATCACTAAATACAAAGTGTACACTACATTAACCAGCTCTTAATGCATAGTAGCCGTGTCCAATATGTGTTTAGTACGCTACTTAAAATGGAAACAGTCAGAAACATTGTACCAATGCAGTTTGACCATTCAGTTGAACATTATTTCTATTTAAATTGTCTTTAAATTAATCAAATGCAATTTAAAAACCATCCACGCTTTTGTTTTTAAGCAAACTGAATGTTATGGTGCCATGTTATGATGGCCCCATACATCGGATACAGGACAATTTGACAGTCCTGAATCCTTGGCAGATCTGCATCCACCACTATGTTTAATGGTTTGGATGGAGTTTTGGGGTTTAAAGCATTGGGTTACAAGCAAGTTGTACACAACCACTTCACCCGGTTCTCCTCTGAGTCATTCAGCTGTTCATTAACAAACATATATGTGTACTTTGATGAAAATATCAACATTGTAGGCAATGCAGGTTTATATCCTTCATGGCATGCTGTGGCTACCAGTTGTTTATTGATGACCATGGGCCGTTCTCAGGATCCTATTGTGTAGCTCTGGGCTAGTTACTAACCATTCTCACAATCCTTTCAATATTAAATCATTCAAGACACACAGCTTTTTTCTGTGTTGTTCCATTAGGGTAGAATCTCACCACCTATTGTCACCATCCCTCATTCTTGTAGCTCATCCTTATTGTAGAGCAGCAGTAAGTGACATGTTTTTAGTTTTTAGTTGGCATTTTTTTAACGAAAGGTCAAAAGATCATTAAACAAGAAGCATTTTTTAACACGTGATCCTCCTTCAATCTGTTAATGGCTCAATCAAACTCCCGTTATGCGATCCTACCTACAGTTCACTGTTCCAGACTCCCAAGAAAGCTCCTAGCTATCTTGGAACTCCATATCTGCAAGGTGTCTCTTGTAGATTCCACAATTACTCCTACTACTCTCCATTGTGGCTCATTCACCAGCATTTATGCCAGGATTGTGGGTTCATCCTGGCTCCTCCCTGCTGTGGCTCAAACTGCTTAACTCTGAGTACAGCTCCCTGAGACAATATATTTCTGTTATGAATTTTGTTTGTAAATCCCTATCCCTATAATTCTTTATTGCCCTCTCCTTCCTCTTGTCTCTACCATGATAAGATCGCTGTTGAAAAAAAAGAATGTGTTTCAAGTTTATTGGCGAAGTTTAAAGATTTAATTTTATTTGCAAAGTTCTTGTTCTAATTGAAAAGAATGGTTAGTAATTTTTAAAAACACGCAGCCTAGTTAAGTTTGTGCTTTCAAAGAATATCATGTTAATACTATAGTAAAACCATTCCATAAAAAAATTACTGTGTGCTTCACTTGAGTTTCATTGATTGAATGGAGAGATTTATAAAACAGAATGACACCTTCTTTATATTCAAATAACCTACACTCCAGGGATGGTGAATAGCATGAATAAGTTGTTGCAGAATGAAAAAGCACGGACCAAAAAAATGATGACAGGTCAATCTGTTATCTGCAGTCGCTTCAGAGTTGAAATATAAACGACCTTGACTGACTGATTTCTCTACAATGAATGTACAATAGACACAGACATTAACACATGTTTAAAAGGTTTGGTTTAAATGAAATTTTTAATTTTTAAAAATTTTGATTTGATCAAACATTTATTTTGAACCATGGTTGCATGAAGGTCTTGTCGTTGCAGTAATCCTGCAATAAAATTATGATGAATTCATACCAGACCAAAAGAACCTGTGTACATAATTCTGGCATGTGACCAAATTAATTTGAAAGATAAATGTTTATTCTTCTTCCAGTGCATGTGAGCAAACAAGTGTATTCCTTTAATTGAGCATATTTATCTTGTCAACACCTGCAGTGTTTCAATAGTTTTGCCCTTTAGAGTGTTTTTGCGCCACCATTAACAAGACAGGCAACAAATAGCTGGGTATGAATGCAAATAGAAAAAAAAACATCTTTGTTGGCATACCTAAAATACCAAGAATTTGTTGTCGACCAACGAGTGGCTATTTTTGCTGAGGAATTACATCACAAGAGCCTGTGGATCAGATTATGAACATGTGTAGGAAGGACTGTTTAAAATGTATCTAGAAAACCAACAACCAACATCAGTCGGTCGGTTGACTGATTTCGTTTATTTGAAGAGTTTTTTTGTTTGGTTCACTGGTTGTTTTGTTTGATTGGATGATTAGTTGGTTGTTTATTGATTGATCAGAGTTGGTCTGTTTGATTTGTTTACTGCTTGTTTTGTTTGATTGGTTGACTGGTTGATTTATTTGATTGGTGACAGGTTTATTCAATTGGTTGACTGGTTGTTTTTTTTCATTGGTCGACTGTTTGCTTTGATTGGTTGGTTGGTTGTTTGATTGATTAATTGATTAAATGATTGATTGGTTGATTGATTGATTGATTGATTGATTGATTGATTGATTGATTGATTGATTGATTGATTGATTGATTGATTGATTGATTGATTTACCATTGTTATTCCTTGTCTGCCTCTGGGAACAAAAACATGACAAAATATCCATATATCTGATTAAGAACCAACTTGAAAGGAAATCACAGAACTTGACTATTTGATTGATCATTAAAGTTAAAATCTCTGTCTGTTGATTGTGAAGGCAGGTTTCTTTGTAGAACCGTTCAATCTGGTTTCTAGATTTTAATATAATTGGTGAAGCTAGAAGTAGTCTCCAGTGGTTTTTGAAAAGGTCAATCATCTCTGGATCAGGACAATTATGTCTTCAGAAGATGAAAGCTCATTCCAGGAATTTCTCACTATGGTCCCATAATTCTTGTTAACAGTAATCTCTTGTTGAACAGAAATCTTAATCTATTTTTAAATACAGTGTTGTGATACAGTTTGAAATCTATTATATGTTTGGATCTAATTGAGCAATAACAGGCTGTCATTTGCAGAGAGTTTGAAATGATTCTTTAATGGTGCATTATGGAATTCGTGGTTATAAAGATAAAAAAAATTTACCTTGTGCAGAGCAATCACTGCAGTTATAACTTACTGTCTTTAGCACTGAAAGGGTAGAACTTTCTATTCGATTAGACGAGGGGATCTTTTAAAGACTCAGTGTGTTGATGAGCTTTCATAAGTCAGCGATGCCTGGAGGTTTGTAGCCAAGATCATATTTCCTTATAACCTTTTACATTATGGTCTTAACATCTTAAATGTTGAGTTTAACATTTTATCTTTTAAGTATATAAAACTAAGAACATTAGTGGTTTAAGCACAATTTTTTTTTTACCATTTGAATAAGAATCTTAAATGAAAAATGACAAAAAATGTATTACTCTATATCATTCAGGGATAGGTTTTGGTTCCCACCTCCAAATCTCACGAACAGGTTGTTTTCATGAAGGTTCATTTTTCATGAACTGTCTATGGTCAGAACATGTGGAAACACTTTAATGAACCTTTTGGGATGATGTAAAAGCTGGTAGGAAAATCCAATTGCAAACAGTTGCATCGGAAATCATCTATCAGCACAAACAAATGAACTGACCACCACAGAATTGGTTAATGACAGTAGAGTCACTAAATAATTACATCTAAAATGGACAAATGAACAAAATCGAGGATAAAAAGACTTTTATTAAATGGGAAAGAAGAGGTGTAATTTGATTTAGTTCTTCCTGACTCAAGCTTTATTCACTATTTCATCAAATCAGGATTCAACTGTTGAATATGTTTACACCCTGCATTGAGCATCTCTTTATTACCCCAGGGCCAAGCTCATCCTGATTAGAAAATAAAACTTTATGTTTGTGACCTGTAGACCTCAGTGGATGTAAGGAATAACAATAAGGGCTCGTCAATATTAGCCGCAAGAATAAGATCTTGATTCTAACACTAAATGAGAGCGTGCTGCTTGACATGACAGGATATTGAGCTGTTCTGTAGAGCTATTTACAAATCTGAACTTATCTGTGCTATTCAGCTTAATCAAAAAAAAAAATAACAAAAAAACAGCAGGCCTAGCAACCAAAATTAGCCATTTTGTTCCTTTTGAAAGCTTTTACAAAAGAAATCAGCGAACAAGTATTGATCAGTGGAGGTGTGAAATGAAAGATGAACAAATCTCTTTCTGTTTATCGCTCGATTGTGGAATAATTGCCTTTTATTAAACTTAACATGACAAAACAAGAGGCTTGATGAAATAAGCAAACAATTGTTTAGCATGAAAAGGTAGCAAAAAGAAGGAGATTAAAACATGGCAAAAGTAGAGCAATTTAAGGATTTATTTCTCCTGAGCAGCATTGCTATTGAATATAATTTAAATGCCTGGTAATGCTATTTGTAATGCCTTTAAATTGGTTTCCTATGTACCACAAGATTCATCTGATTTCGCTGATAAATGTTTCCTGCTGCTTCTTTCCTGACAGTCTCTTCCTGGCTTTGTTGTCATCCATATGTTGATATCAGAGTTTTAAATGTAGTTCTTTTATTTTATATTTTGAATAAAAGAACATATTTTTTTTGGTTATGGCAACTGAAGGATAATTTAGGTATCTCCCCACAATTCCATTTAGCTATGTAGTGTATGATGTTATAATCATTTGAGTATTAAGTGTAATATTAGACTGATAGAATAAATGTGTGATAACTGTGTATTTCTTTTATTACTTGAATTTAATCAAAAAGATACTTTTATAGACCCGTGCCTTTTTCTCTGTGCAGAGGATTAGACAATCCACTATTCCAGGAGGCAAACGACTCACGTCGGACATGTGGGTCACCCTCACCCAAAAGGCCAGAGGCAAATGGAACTACGCCCCAGCTAATTAGCATTTTTAAGAACATATATAAGACCATGTCACAAGGGAGGGGTGTGTTTTGCTAAGGCATAGCGACGGGAGCTTAACGCACATTTCTGTTGTGTAATGCAGTTAGAACACCCAGATATATCTGTAATGTGTTATTCATGAAACTCTTAGTAAATATTTGGACTTCAAGCCCTCTCCTGTCTTCTGTGGAACATATTATTATATATTCCCATCACAACAAAACTCTTGTGTTTAAAATGTGTGCAATTTTACCATCTATCTGTTTGGCATGTATGGCCTAAATTGATAATATTGAAAATTCTTCCTACAATTATCGTCTGTGATTCTACAAGTTGCATCCCATACTCTTCCAGCACATACTGCATGCCGGTCATCTGCATTCATTCATTCATTCTCTTTCCCGTTTGTTCCCTTTAACGGGTTCTGGGGATTTGACTGGGTTTGAACCACCAACCTTTGAATCTAAAAGCCAGTGCTCTATCAGTTGAGCCATGGAAGATCTACTGTCTGTGGTAAATATGCAGTGAAATACAAACTATTTCTTAAAAAAAAATATGACCACAATATGACCACTCAAACAATATGACGACTGAAAAAAAATCTGTGTTCTAAACAATGGAACTTCTGTCTCATTTTCATAATTGAATGGATTGTTCAGTTTATTGGACGTACCATACACATTCACCAGTCTCTCTGTACCATAACAAACTCTTTAATACACATTCACAGAAAGTGCTCATAATAAACATACAGCAAGCCCCATCATTGATCCGTGAAAGGGAAACTGACTTGAAAAAAGTTCAAACACAGAAAAGTTCACAACATGATACATTTTTGGAGTATTCTGGAGTATTTTGTCCAGTTTAACTACACTTTAAAAAGTTTCCTCCACTCAGATGGTATTTGAAGCTTTCTCTAAAGAGAGTTAAAGTGCTCCTGAGGTTTTATGTAATACAAGTCTGTAAAAGAAAATCCAGTTTTTTATGTATCTTTTGTTTAAATTATGTCCTTGTTTAGAATGCAAACTTTCTTTGTGTCCTGCTCAGTAGCACTAGGAAAAAATGAATCAAAACAATCGGGAGGAGGTTTATTTGAATAAACTCAAGGGTCTATTTATGGTTATTCGTTATATCAATTACTTGCCCATCGTTGATATGCATGTCACTATGTTTTAAGGGGATTGGATTTAGTTTATCACTTAGCTGCTGTCTTTGACACCTTAATAAAAGCCATATGCTGGTAATTATACGCCAAAGCAAGCAAAATCAAATGCTTGAATATCTTTCCTTTTTGAAAACGTTATATGAGGCTAGTTGACAACATCGCATTAGTAGCGTGAAGACTGGTTTGTTTTGGTGACAGCTAATTATGATGTTAATTAGGAAGAAATGATTACACATCATCCCAGATGTGTATGGATTTTCAACTGTTGCTTTTGTGTTTGTTCAGTTAGTGCACTTCACAAAACGGATGTGAGAGAGGTTTCATAAAATCCATTAGAGAACAGAGACATTTTAGTCTAAGATAAATAATTGAGATGTGTGTATGTCTGCTGAATACACCACAAGACACAGTTGACTGTACATTTGATTCCTTTATAAAACGAAAGGCGTGTTAGACAGTACAATACATTAACTTGCAGAGTCTAATTCATTTCTATTTCAATATATTGACTTTAAGCCATGAGTGATATAACGTACATATCTTCAACCTAAGTATTATCTTTTTTTATACTAAGACTTCCAAATGAAATGCTTTTTGCTCAATAGATGTTTACGCTCAAATGATTTTAACTTATTATTAATAAATGTAAAGTGGCAGGATGACGATAACTTTGGTGTTAGATTTCTTGATTGCATGGAATCATGATGTGGAGCAGTACTGGCATGACAAGTGTAATATTCAGTTTTCTACAGCTACAGTTTACATGTGCAAGCGCTCACTATCATGGCATTGTAACCAGTTCCCATGAAGTGATATAGAGTATTTATACGTATATTTAAAATAGATTCAAAAATATCATTTTAAACAAAGAGGAAAACAACCGTGTGCACTCCTTTTCAGACGAAATGAGACTTTCCCTTGTAAACAGGTGCAACGTTATGCCAAGCACCAAATAAATTATTTAAGACAAGAAGAAAATACAACTCTTCACATTTTGAAAACCCACAGAGAGCTACAACAAAAAAGCATAATGTTATGCTCGGGTTCGCTCAAGCTTGCAGCATTAGAAGAGTTCAATTCTGTGTTTGTTAGAAAACAATAACCAGTAAACTTGACTGTTTGTACAGAGCAGCCTCAGGCATAGAAAATAAGTTCTGGAATCTGGCCACCCTGCACTCCGGTGCCATTTGTGCTGTCTGAAGAGCACTGAAACTGGAAGGTCACTTTTCCACACTGAACCTCCGTCATACCCTCTTGTCCAAAATAACTCAGCTCGCTTCCATCCAGAACAACGCTGGCGGTGTAGAAAGTATCTGGCTCGATTTGAACGGGGTACTCAAACCAAACCGGGAAGGTGTTGCTGGAGCCATCTGAAAAGTACTTGCTGAGGTTGGTTCCCAGTACAAGACCTTGACGTTTGAGTTCAATCTTGGCAGTGTACTCTGCAGATCCGCAGCTTGATCCGTAAAGGCCAAAACCGGCGATGAAAACCCGCTTATCAACAGCGAACTGAATACTGTCACAGCGTCCACGATAACGCCACTGATTACTGCGGTAGGCGCATGACTGGAATCTGTGGCACTTCTGTGGAGTCAATCCTTTACGAGGTTCACTTGCAAACTGCAGCTCAGGTTTCTTAGCTGCTGTGTACCACAAGAAAATGTCATTGGTCTCGTTTAACGTTAAAACTCCTGACTGCGCAGCTCCATTTGCAAAGTCATCGAGCCCCATGGTCGGGATACGAATCAAGTAGATGGATTGCCCCAAGACTTTGCGTTTGTTGTCGATACTTGTGTTCATTTCTCTCCGGTGGCATTCGGCCTCAGCCCAGCTCAGCGCTGCTTCAAACACGATGATCTCTTTGGCGTTCAGAGTCTCTCGTCTGAGTATACTCTCCAAGGTCTGAGTGTCAATGTCACAAAAGCCATCAGATTTCAGTGCTAGCTCAGCCTGAGCGTCGATGACTTCCCAGCAGCGTTGTGTAAGGTCGGGTTCTTCAAACAGACAGCTCTGAGACAAAAGAATACATGCGTTCTTGGCACTCAAACTTGTTTCCAGGAAGTTGACGCAAGCCCGAGCCAAGTGTGGGACTATGTACTTTTTGGCTGCGTATAAGGTTGCCAGTACGGTGTCAGCACTCAAGTCAATTTCATCACAGTAAATGTACCTGGGAAAAGAACAAAATCTGGTTTAGCTGTGTGGGATCTCATCACCTATTGAAGATTACATTCATCACGAAGAGGGATCTACTTTTTTCTGACGCAATATCTCAATGACCGAAAAACACTTCCGACAGTGGCCATAAGTTTGAGGAATAGAGACCAACTCTGCCTGAGATTGTGTCCTTGGGAACAGATGAGTTGACCACACTGTGATGCATTGTTTCGATCTAGGGTAAATGTAGCCCTATGCTTCGCTGGGCATTCTAGATCCATGTGATATATGTATGCAGCACAATACTCATTGGGGGGGAGGGGAGGGGGGGGGGCAGAAACAAAGCATGTATGGCAAATTTTTGCACTTGTTCCTCTTTGAGACAGTAGGGAGGAGGAATGAAAGATCCAGAGGGAGTGAGAACAAAAATCTCTCTGAAGAGATGAAGAGAGAGGGAGAGATGAACGAGTGCAAAACCAGAGACTGAAGGAGTCTCAGGAGAGATTGCTTAGTATGAGCTGAGATCCTTTAGATCTTCAGTCGTGGTCAAAAGCCCTCCGAGATGTGGACAAGCTAAGCCCACTTTATTATTTATTTTCATCATGTTGAAGCTACTGTAGAGGACTTTTCGACATTTAAGCATCTGGTGCCTAGTTTTCAAGGTTGGTCGAGGTGCATTGGTGAAAGGCTTGGGGTGTAAGCCACAGCTGTTCTGGAGGCTACAACCAAGGGGTCAGTCTGCATGTCATACTTGCTTAAAAATGTCCTCAAATTCATAGTTTGGTTGAGTTCTATCAATATCAACCTTTCACGAATCAACAACACACTTCAGAGGATTTGAAGACTCTAAACCACCCCCAAGAGGGACTTTGAGATTGAATTGTGAGTAAAATTTGTACATGCAATATACTGGCAGCCAATGGATGATCTACCTTGCTTTTAATCCAAAGTAAACTCGAACTGAATGGCATGAACCAGCACATGGATGGATGGATGGATGGATGGATGGATGGATGGATGGATGGATGGATGGATGGATGGATGGATGGATGGATGAATGGATGGATGGATGGCTGGATGGATGGCTGGATAGACAGTACTGTCTGCGTGCAGAACTTTTCCCATCAGGGCAATTTACCAGTTATTTCAATTGCAAATCAATAATAGACTTCGCTAATGACAAGGCGAAAAAGTTTATTTTGACCGATTTTCCCACTTTTGATTTTGAACTGAAACATATCTGACACAATGCTCACTATCATGGCACAAGGGCATTGTTGCTAGGCTACGTCAACTCGTAAACATTCTGCAGAAGGACGGATCTCAGAACGATTAATTCGTTTTCTGGATGCAAACAGAATATTGTGTGTATGACAAAAGAGTGTCATTCGCACAATGACAATGACCTGAAGGAGAATCTGTGGTGGAGAATCGCTGCGGATCTGACAGCAGTGTTTGAGACAAGAAACTTATTGTATGGAAAGTGTAGCTTAACACCTTTTTTGACGGTTAACTACTAGCATTATAATGTATCCGGCAAAAGTTATTGATATGTTAAAACAAAGCATGAGGGTTTGATGCACTTACAGTGCCTCTGAGTCCGTATCAGTTCTGTGATTCATCTGTCATTCCTCTAAACTTTTGCATATTTGACTCACATTTTATATGTTTATAATATATTCATGCATGTAGTTCTCCTTTTCGAATCGTTAATTAATATCATTCTCAATGTATAAAGGTCTTAACTATTGAGTATGTATTCAAAGTGGATACTTGAATCTGAGGGAAATCTTTACTTGCTTAAATTAAAACCAAATGAGAAGTCTATTGAACTCTCATGGTGTTACAATCAACACTGGTGTAGTGTTTTTATAGATCCATTCACACCAGTAGTGTTGATTAACCACTGTCAATGTTGCTGTGCAAAGTGCTGACCATGGCTGAAAAGGTAGAATTACAGAAGTAATCTTACTTAAGCATAGCCAGAAATGCTGGAGGGTCCACATCAGGGATCCGGATCTCTTCGTTATCCTCTGCCAGCTCTCCATAGAACATAGCATGGAAAACAGAGCTTCCCACTGCTAGGACGTACTAATGAGAGAAAAAAAGGAGAAATCAGCAACTCAGCAACAGAATGTTTCACCGTTAGTCCATCATTTACATTTAAATAATGTATATATTTAACCATCAGCAACATGTTTCTAAAATTAAATTATAGTTTATCAAATGTTGTAATTCATTTCTATGAGCTTTGAGTGAACAGATTGTTTCGTAGAAGGAAAGAGCTATTGATCCGCCTCTGCTTTTTCTTAACTGACCACATTTAACTCCACACAGAAGACCTTACAAGTCTTAAAATGATTGTTCCCATTAAACCTGCAGGTGGCAGCTGATGCAATCAAATTGAAATTACTCACAACATGCACATTGACACACTTTTTTATTATAACCCTGAATCCAAAAGGCACAGTAAGTGATCTTTAATGCCTCACAAGTCGCCCTTTAGGGTTTTTTTTTTCTTCTGAGTCGATTGCTTAGCTGTTTTAAATTTCGAATTGATCCCATTCCCCTGGAGTCATCTGAGTGTGAAGAATTTCACCCACAAAGACTGATGCTTAATTACAGCTGTAATTTCCCCCTGGGTTTACAAGACACGTGGGTGCCATTGCTTTGAATGACATTTGCCTTTCCCTCTGCAGCAAAGAATGTTTCACAATGCTGCGAAAGCAAAACGTTATCAGGGAGATGCTAATGGGTGCACATAGCTAATGATGAAACCGCAGGCCAAACACAGCAATGCAGAAGGGTTATATAACAAGAAAAGAAGTGGGTTTAAAATTCAATTCAGCATCTAATGCAGGTATCGAATGCAAATTTGGATATTCAGAGCTGTATTAGAAGATTGGTTCCCGTCAGTTGAGCGAAAAAAAAGCGTAAGCCGTCTTCACTAAATTGTAATGAAACGCTAAGATTAATTTTGCAAAGCACTTGAATGCAAGAAAGCCATTCATAAAAGCAAACATAACCTTGCAAATAAAAATGATAATGCACGTCTGAATGTCAGCCAAATGGACATCATAAAAGGTGCTCTGCAATAACTCTCCATGGCTCATTGGGATATTGGCTGTGGCCATGCAGCAAAGCAATACAATGCCCTTGCTTAGATGTGCTTTATAAAGCAGCACATCAGCGAACAGGCTCACTTCTTCCCTCTAAAATGGATAAAAGATGAGTCATTGCTAAATTGTTGGCACAAGATTAAGCCTGTCTTTATTAATCACATCCAAGAGCAAAACAAAAGCTGGTACAAATGGGGTTATGTGCATCTACCATTGGCCTGAAGTAAAAATTATGATATCATATACAGCTAGGTCAAAAAGCATTTGATCAGCCTGTGATTTTCCAAGTTCTCCTACTTAGAAACCATGGAGGGCTCTAGAATTTGGTGCATTTATATGGTGAGAGACAGAATCTAAAAATAAAAATCTGGAAATCACATTGTATTGTTCAAATTTTGATCACTTTAGTAAAAAAAAAACATAAATTTGGCTATATATTTTGTTAACAGGTACAGAGGTGAAATGGTTCCTGTAGCTTTGCACACACTGCAGAAGGGATTTTGGTAGACTTCTATATAAAGATCTGATAAATCAATTTTTTTCTTGTCTGGAGACTGTCTAGGCCACTGCAGGAGCTGTATATGCATCCTACATGGCTTTGGTTTTCTTGGCTGTGTGCTTTGGGTAAGTGTCATGCTGGAAGACCTAACCACATCCCATCTTTAATGCTCTGACTGTATTCCAGAGATTTTTGCTCACAATACATGCCCCCGTTCATCTTCTCTTAATACAGTTCGGTCATCTTGTCCGTGTAAAGAAAAATGTGATGTTTCCAGGATCAGCTTCATGGTATGGTAGGATTGAGATGACAGTCACCATTCTTCTTCCACCAAATACAACAAATTAAGTTAAGATCAAAAAGTTTTACTTTGGACTTATCTGACCACCGGATGTCCTTCCATGACTCCTCGGATCACCAGATTGTCCCTGAGACTTGAAATGGACCTGGACATATGCTGACATGATTCTAAACCATGACATCTTAATGTATTACTGGGAGTAGCCTTGGAAACCATGGTTCCAGCTGGTTCAATCTTATATAGGGCCCAAGTCCAAGGGACATCGCTAGTCATCATTAACCTCTTTCTTTTTCTAACAATTGCTCCAATAGTTGTTCTTTCCCACCAAGCTGATGCTGCAGAGACCTTTTCAGCTTTGTGAAGGTCTACATTTTTGTCCCTTGTTTCTTTTTCCCCTGTTGCTAACAACTTTAAGCCAGTGCTACTACATTAGAATAATGAACAGAGTCTAGCTAGGATATTTAAAAGCAAAATAACACATCTTTGAGAGTCCGAAATATGGTTGATCAGCAATTGAATAAAAAAGTTAATTGACCGAATAAAAAAAAAAAATACTATGTGATTTCCAGAAATTCCTTTTTAGATTCTGTCTCTCACAATGGAAATGAGCCTACTTTTAAAATTCTAGTTCCATCCATGATTTCTAAGTAGGAGAACTCATTGTATTTCAATGACAGTCCAATCCATTGCAATAAAAGGCGGGGTTTAGTTCATGGACCCTAGGGAGTTTTGCAAGACAAAAAAGGGGCCTGAACAGTATTAATTTACTTTCATTCATTCATTTTCCAACCTGCTTATTCCCTTTTTGGGGTCACGGGGGTCTGACGGTGCACATTGGGTGAGAGGCGGGGACAGGTCTGGACAGGTCGCCAGTCCATAAAAGATGTATTTACTTCATTATGATTCTTTATTTGATTAAATGTACGTATATATATATAATAGCTCTTAATGGGGTAACGTATAACAGTTTAACATATTAAATAAACTTGATGCAATAAACTTTATTAATAACCTTTATTTTTTAAATTTACCATTCATTGAATTTGATGAATCCACTGGTGGTAAATTAGGACAATCAAATAGAAAAAAAGGGCTTTGTGTGCCCTCACATGTAAGGAATTCTATGCACAACAAGCCTTATTCTTCCATGAAAATGAGCAAAGACAGAAGCATAGTTGTCAAAATAGCTTTTCCTCTACTGTTGATGCATGATATTATTAATAATTAAGGGGTGTCTGAGGAAGACACAAAGCTGGCTAGACTGAAAACCAGAGAAAGCTCAGCTGTCATTAGCAACAGGAGTACCCCTGAACCCAGCTATGGCCTCCAGCTGCGAGGAGACTGAATATCAGTTCAGGATTTCTTACCTTATGTCCTGGGAGCCTCTCAGTTCCACCAGACTGACCAACGACAAAGTGAACATCAGCCATTAGTTCATTATTGAACATCACAGCATTTCTGCAAGAGAAGATTTAGACAGTGGGTTAAGATTGAAACCTGAAGAGCTTGAAATGATACAAAAGGCCTTTATAGATTATAGTTATCCACCCTGTCACCCCCCGACCCTTCCTCCACACACACCAAGATGAATAAAACCTATGTATTTGTTTATATATTACACAGAGATATATTTCTCAAGACAAACCCCAACTTCAATCAAACACAAGTACACAATAGCATCTTCCTCCTGAATTACTAGGGTGCTGGCTACATGGGATTATGGGTAAACAACGAATGCTGTTCCAGGGTGACTACAAAGCCAAGGCTGAGAGCACACATTTGTTTTGGCCGGCATGGGGCTTTCCCAGGACCACTAAATAAATATTATCCCCTGACAGAGAGCAAAGCTATGCATCCAAAACAAAACCTTTTCCTTTCTTTGGAGGTTTATGGGACAATGCACACAGGGCGACCTTTAGTACACAACTGCACTGCATATAAAACGGCTGATTCTTCTAAAGCCATATCTCATATCTCTGAAACATTTTAAATAAATCAGTAGGGGAAAAATAAAACGTTTTTTTGTGGAATTAATGTATCAAAATCATTTAATTTGCTTGCTTTTTTAGAACTAACATTCGAAATTAAAAAAAGATGCTCTAGTAACTGTTTAACCCAGATTAAGAGGTGTTTTAATATATTTCAATGCAAATAATTTGTCATTTATTTATACTCTCATCAAGGAATAATTTTGTTAGTTATTGTATAATCAATTATTTAATATTATTGAATTATTTTGAAAAAATGTTTTTTCAGGTTGTTAAGATAAAATATGGAAACTTTGCATATAATTTTGTTTTTGTGTGCGCGTGTGCACGTGTGTGCTATACATATACAAAAACATACATACACACACACAGAGAGAGAGAGAGAGAGCAGAGAGTTTCACAGCAGAAATACCAACCTATTTAATTGAGTACATTTTAATTGCAAAGTGTGAAATTGCAGGTTTATATAAACACTATTTAAATTTACATTTTCAGATTATAAACCAGCTTAATGAGGTGAAAAACTTTAATACTCCATTGTCTTTGTGTTGGACTACATTTACTTAAGAGTATTAATGTAGTCTTAGTAATGTTGAATGTCCCAAAATGAAACCGTTTCAAAACTAAAGTGAGGAAAAACGTACAATCTCTGCATTTACCAAAACCAGACTCCCCTTCTGTAGATCTGTCAAAACCTTCTGAAGAAAACCTACCGCTCTCGGATGGTCGAGTATAGACCCTGCCAGTTACAGCACTGAATTGTGTTGTTGTTATTCAAGTTCTGCTGCTGGTACTGCTCCACAGTGGTGGCCGAGGACACCGGCTTCTTCATGGGGAAGATCTCGGCTGCCATCTTCTTCTTCTTCTTGCTTTTCAAAGTGATTATCTCATAGCACACAGGGGGCAGCTTCGATGAGCTACTGGGACTCCCCTTTTTGGAGCCTTTACTGGACTTGCTCTTTACTGACTCTGGAAGCATCAATAAGAACGTCAGACATTTCATGTTCCTTCCCTTGGCATCCACCATGAGTATATTGACCTGCAGAGCAGTGGGAAAGCATGCAGAGAAGAGTTTGTGAAGGAAAGAAAAGATCTGACAGAGCTGACGACTTCTGAAAAAGGTGCGGAGCCCTCAGAAGAACAGCATTTAACTAGGGAGAAAAGGAAAAGAAAGAAATCCGATCTTGAAGTCTGTTCACCTTCTCTGAGTGATGGGAGATAAAATCTCAGTCCTCTCAGCAGATTAAAGTCAAAACAGTGGCTGACTTTTCTGCCCGTTGCTTCTCAGAGCAGAGATGAGTCTCCATTGCTGTAGAGCAAGATAAACATCCTTCCCAGAGTCTCTTTTTTTTTCTGCAGTGACAGTCCCAGATTCAGATCTCCCGAAGCAGCTTGTCCATGCTGCCTTCGCTCTCTCTTCTCCTGACAGCACTGTGCAGGACTCGCTTGTTGTGGCTTTCCTGAGAGTGGAAGCTGAGTGAACGGATGCTGTGGAGAGAGTAACCCCCTGCTGATGAGATCCAGACATCCCCCACAACCACAGCCAATCAGATTACTGCAGGACTCTGATTGGCTGAAGCACCTGCTAGAATATGCTGAGACCTCTTTGATTAAAGAGCCAGTCTCTTTCCCCTTAAAACAAGGCATTGTGATCTTCAGCTTCCAAAGCAGCCTATTGCGGATTAATATTTATAACTAATCTAAATATATACGAGTTGTGAAGGAAATGGGAATTTGTCTGAAGACAGAATGATTTATTTTTGCTATGGAGTTCTAAAAGAACATGGTTTGAATTATTCATGAGTTAAGAGTCAGGTTGTTCAATTGCTATAACATTATTAATTTATACAAGAAGTCAAAGGGGTCAGCTTGGGGCCTATCACAGTGGTAGAGTTTGGACGTGGTCGCAGTTCAATATACATATATATATACACACACACTCACTGGCCACTTTAATAGAAACACCCTGCTAGTTCCGGATTGGACCCCCTTTATTTCAGAACGGTCTTAATCCTTTGTAGCATATGCAACAAGGTACTAGAAACAATCCTCAGAGAGTTTGGTGCAAATTGACACGCAGTTCACGCAGTTGCCGGTTCCACCACATCCCAAAGGTGCTGTATTGGTCTACTGGATGGAGAACTGGCCATTTGAGTACAGTGAACTCATTGTCATGTTCAAGAAACCAGTCTGAAGTGATTCGTGCTTTATGACATGGCGTGTTATCCTGCTTGTCTTCTGCTGCTGTAGTCCTTTGATGTGTGGTCAGTCTCCTCTGACCTCTGGCATCTCAATAAGGCAGCTCACAGAAATGAACCTCCTTGGATATTTTCTCTTTTTCTGACCATTCCCTTTACACATTACAAATAGTTGTGTGTGTGATAATCAAAGTAGATTAACAGTTTCTGAAATACCCATCTGGCACAAACAACCATGCCACATTCAGTCACTTAAATCACCTTTATTCCCCATACTGATGCTCGGTTTGAACTCCAGCAGATCGTTTTGGCAATGTCTATATGTCTAAATGCAATAAGTTGCTACTTTATGATTTGCTGAAAAGGAATTTGCATATTGTTTATGTGCTGGTTTTTACAGCTTCAATTAAAGATGAATCAAATAAATATTTTACTGAGATTTGTACATGCAGTAGCCAAAAACGACTTTTTTTAGACGGGGGATGGGGGGGGGGTGTTGGTGAGTGCACACACACTTCTTAAATATTTAAGATATCTCATAACTATTACTAGCTATTGCGCAAACAGCTTTTGGTCTCTTTGAAAAGTATGCCACGGGTTATTTTGCCCACCATTTTAATTATATTCAGTTGTGTTAAATATTGAAATGTCTTCCAAAAAACCATGATTTCCAAGCTCCATTTTTCTGTCAGTGATGGAATATAAGTTTAAATCTTGTTTGTGATGTGTGACTCAGCTCAGAACACAACCCATCTTCCCAATTAAATTGGATTTTTATTTAAAGACCCGGCTACCACACACAGACACGCGCTGACCGATAAATCATGTTTAATACATGCAACTTTCCTCTGCTTTCCTTTCCTGCTCTCACTAAGTTATGTTGTTTAGCTTTTTGAAGAACCTATAATTTTTGACAGCTCATAAATCTGCTGAAAGCCGCCTGCCGATCTTTTCAGTGATTCTGAACAAACATCTGCTTAAAAGAACATCAGACCCCTGTCTTATCTCGCTGTTTTGGACAATCATTGTTGTCTGCATCTGCTGGTCCTCAGTGATGTTGCCCTGGAAACACTGTTCACAGGATCTCCAGAAAATTAAGAAAATAAAATTTTCTTTTACTCATATTTCAATTTTGTATCTTTTTCCCTTTTGCAATAACTATGCAGAAAATAAATTAAAGCTAGACAGGTCTCTGCTCAAAAATCTGCGGTTAGTTTCTACTGTGTATCTCAAAAGCAATGTGGAATGTTGTATGACAATAAAACTAACAAGTGATGAAACACAAAAAATAATCAATTTAACCAAGAGCCTTTTTGAGCATTTTTACTACAATTTGCTCTAATAAATTACCTTTAAAACAGCATTTTTATGGCAAAGCTAGATATAATTTTTAGTACAACCCCAGCTGCTATTTTACAAATATTTTTTCATTACATTACACAACAATTCCACAACAAACCTGAAACTTAAACAAACCTGTAAATTTTTTGTTATTTATAACAAAATTAAATAATTAACACCCTCCCCCCTTCAAAAATGAAAACAATTTGTGAAAACAAAAAAACAGGCAAATCTTTCCTATACCTTATACACTTTTCCAAGCACTTCTTGTTTTGTGCCAGAATTTTGAAAAACATAAGCCATATCACAGGTACTTCCAATGGCTATGCATTCTTTTCACCTCTAGATGGCACTGATGGCACCAATTTTCTGGCACCAATGGTCGCGCATTTTCTCACATTTTCATTTGATTTACCTTGTAATATATGCATAATAACTGGTGTAAGTGTGTGTTTGGCGCACCGGTGCATGCAGGGACTTCCAAAGGTTAAAAAGCATTGTCTGCCTAAATTAACCTTAATAAACATTGTTTAAACTTAATAAAGCAAACTACAAAAAATTTCAAAAGATTAATCCATAAAATGCATAGTTAATTTCATTTCAGTGATTGGCCTTAGATTTTCATATTGTTGGTTCAGCTCAGTGGCAGATTTGGTAGTACTACCCCTTTTTGGTTAGAAGTGTTCTATTTTAAAGCATCCTTGGGGAGTATCCTGAGTGAAGTTTGGATGCTCTTCTTGTCCTAGCATGGGGTTCCTCCAAGTATTCTATATTTCTGCCACAGAATTGAAGACACCAAATTCATGCAAGGTGAGAGTAAATCTGAGCCCTGCAGTGGAGTGGTGACCTAGAACCACCAGCAGGTGACGTGGAGCTGACACCAAGTAAGACAAAAGACTAAAAACATTCAAGACTGTAAAGTTTCTCCAAGCATCTGTTGTTGAGCATTTTAAAGCGAATAATTTGAAAGGGATATTATGTTTATCACGTAATGATACACAGAAGGCTGTAATTTTCAAAAGCAGATCTGTTTGTGTTATTCTTCTGTCTCTCGACAGTTCTGTGTACTGTTGCACATTTCACTAGTCTCATTAACACTTTGCAAGCACAACAAATTGCATTTCTCTTTTCCCCCCTCCACACATGGTCTGGAATAACAAAGCCAAGACAGTATTTTATGCAATCATGATAATGAGATTCTCATCTTTTGTACTATAACGTTTATGAGTGTTAATAAATAGCACATGGAGCGCTGAAATGCTGTGACTCTTTCTGAGTGGAAAAAGAGCTTGAAGAGGAATGCATGACCTCTATATCTGAACACAGCCAGAAATGACGAGACGAGCTGGACATCCACCCGGCACGGACAGATCTCTATTCTGATGGGACACCTGCTGAGAGCCTTGGCTCAGAGGAAGTGGAGAGACAGCCATAGAGCTTGGCACCAAGAGTCAGGCGCTGGATCCGGCAGGCTGACTCCTATCCTGACCCCTTTCCCCTTTAAAAGAGCCAAGAGCACCTGACAGGTGGGCTGAAAGGAGGAAGCCGGGCTTTGGAGCAGTGACAGCACTCACACTGCTGTACAAACAGGACATACACTGGTGTATGTGCCAATCACAGCGGCTGTTTGAATTAAGTAGGAATGACCCGACCCATCTATTGTTTAATCTTGAATTCAATATATAATGAACTTTATTTGTTCATTTTATAGACCTCAAATCAGTGCCATCTAGTGGGGGAATATGTATATGTTGAAGACCTGTGATATGGCTTATATTTTTCAAAATTTGGCACAAAAAAAGCACAATAGCATAAAAAGTGCTTGGAACAGTGTAAAAGCTTTAGTAGAAGTAGAACACACACACACACACACACACACACACGCACACACACACAAGCACCCACGAACACAAACACGGTGGCACAGTGGGTAGCACTGTGGCCTTCCAGTTATAAGGTTGTCGGTTCGAGATTATTCGAGTTTTTTTTTGTTTGTTTTTTTTTTACAAAATTTAACCAATTTTGAAGAACTGCTCTGATTATTGGCAAAATTGAGCTTTTAGATAATTTTATAAAATGTATTGCTTGATATTGTGTTTAGTCCCTTGAAATGTGCTTTGAGATGTTTCTGAGGTGGATAAACAAACATTAAATTCCAAGGTTTTTCACTTGTAAGGATATTTTAATAAATTTAATATTTAATAAGTTATTAATAATTCATATTTTAATGATGTAAGAAATTTTCACGAGAGCCATGTTTGACACTATTGGATTTTTGGTCTGTTTCTTAGAGCCAATGAGCAATATGTTTTCTCTGATTTCAGCATAAGAAGGTTCTCTCTCATCCAATGTTTCAGCGTATTATAGTATTATGTATTATCATCCAATTTTGATATTATAGTAGTATCTTTTGGTCTTCTTGAGATGCAAATTATTAATCGGAGGGGAGGACTTTCATTGTCTTTTCCTGTAAGTAAAGTCTTCTAGAAGCAGAGAGTTAAGCTTGAAAGAACGTTCAACTTTCTGGGTACAAGTAGGTAAGAGATTAGAAATAGAAATAAACGGTGTGAGCTATTGATGTTTATTTTGCATTGACCTTTATTGAGTAAAAACCTGTGTTCAAGACCAAAAATATAAATCTGGAAAACATTACATAAAAGAATCATAATAAAAAATATATATTTCTAAAAAATGGAGTGTTTTTATATTTTTTGAAACACTGGAATGTTATCAAATCACTGTTGGTCATCGGAAACCCTCTTATTTCAATTTGTGGTGTTCTATGATTATAGTCATCAATGGTGGTAAATTTTGTTGTGTTGAAATCCACTGTTAAATTGCTGTAATGTGGAGCAAGGTGACCCAACGTGGAGGATAAAAGGAAATTGCAACCCTTGAGTGATTTTCTGAAACCATAGGGTGTCTAGGCTGAAAGATGGCAGTGGAATCTGATGTTTGTTGAATGTGGAAGACCTGACAGCATTGAGTAGAACAGTCTGTCTTCTCTTGTGCTGCAGAGGGGACATTAAGCGTCGGACAAGAACCGCTTAAAGCAACAGATGCTATGGTTTAACTTTGAATGGAGAAGAGTGCAATCTAAAACTTCCAAATGCTAATTACACAGTGGTATATTTAATCAGTTTTTCATCAGGAAAAGAGCTGGTGATGAGGATATGGGGTCCAAAATGAAGAGGGAAGAGGACATTTTAAGATGTATTTAAATTCACATCGCATTTCAGTTTGTTTTTACAGACCTCAAATAGGTGCCATCAGTGGTGTGGGACAAACCATTGGAAGTACAAGACCTGTGATATGGCTTGTGTTTTTCAAAGTTCTGGCACAAAAAAGCGCAATGGAACAAGAAGTGCTTAGAACAGTATATAAGGTTTCGGACGGGTTCGTCTGTTTTTTTTTATACAATTTTCACGTTGTTTGTACCTTGTCTTTGCTTTTGGGGAGATTGTGAATTTTTATTTGTCTCAACAGTTTGATTTTTGTTATAGAACATAAAAACTTTTACCATTTTTGCAGTACAAAAAAATGACAACATTTAATACTTTCTTTTTTATCTAAATTTTATTTTTTTTGTAAAATTTCAGGTTTGTTGTGGAATTAGTGTGAAATTTGTAAAAAAACAATCTGCAACACAAAATGTGGCCTGTATTGGAAAATGAGGGCATTTAACAACAGATTGTAGGTGTATATTAAAATTGAACGGAAATAATTATTGTAATGTAAAAGTTAAGGTATGGAGGAGGATATTTTGAAGTGGCCTAATCCTCTCAGAGAATCTATTTTCATTTTTTTTAATTCTGAGAAAAAAAGTTGTGCTATTTAACTCAGAACCAAATTTGTTTCTCTCTCTTTGTTTACAATTTAACAAAAAAAAAAAAAATATTTTGCGTCCCTTTAAAAAAGCCCTTTGATGATGAGGATAACCTTGAAAGAGTCAGCTTCCAGAAAGAGGGTTTATGTATGTTCATGGCAGTCAAGTTCTCAGTGGCTGATGCAGAGAGACAAGCTAGTAAATAGAAGTTAATCGGTCAGGGAGCATAAAAACGCTCAGAGCCCCAGCAAGCCCTGCGGATCCCAGGCCTCTCGAGACCACATTGACCCGATGCCGACTGACACCATGCCAGCTTCTCTAAGGGCACTGGCTCAGCCACCAGCATAAGTTATACCATTTTCCTCTGGAACGTGCAAAAAAGGCTGCTCATTTAAAAAAAAAAAAAGATAATCTGTAAAAAAATGGCCCTTGCTCTTTCAACACTTCATACTGGGCACTTGTTTTTATTCTAAAAGGACCAAAGAGCAGAGAGAATAAATATAAATTGTATGAATTTAAATGCACTATAGAAAAACAATGATGGGTGCTCATACAAAGTGTTAAAAATATACAATTTGTAAGCATTTTGTAAGAATCATATGGCTTTCTGTTCTTCTGAGGATAATACATTGAGTAGCAATTGTTTTGTATTATGTAAGTGTCTGGAAAATAATGGCTACAGGTTTCAAAATATGTTTTTGAGTGTTTTCACCATTGGGAACACATTTAAAACATTTGAAAGAGGAAATGATGAATGCATTTCTAGTTCAATGTCTCTCTGTTCTAGTCCAGACCGGATTAAGAGAAAATCCAAGGCTGCAGCGAGAGATGGTGGATATTAGCCACGTGTCATCACAATTAAAGAAGGCATCTTGGATGACCGCGCTGACACGCAGAAGCATGCAGACCCCCTGGACAGAGGGAGAAATTCACAAACGAAAGTCACTCAAGGACAGCACTTTTCAGGGTAGTTTCAAGATGCAGCTTGATTGTTGGCAAGGAAACAGGGAAACTGACGTCTGCCAATTTGCTTGTGGCTGAAGTGGCTTGGTACCAAATAAAAAAAAAGCTGTGCTGTGACTTTTTGATTTTAATTTGTCCTTTAAAGCGGGATAATAGAACATGCTGAATCTAAAAAAAGAGTGGAAATTAGCTGGTATTTGTAAACATATCCGCTTCTAGGCTTGTTGTAGGGTGTAATGATATGAATTTAGCCGTAATGGATTGTGATGTGTTGCCGGCTTCGGTTGAATCCATTCATTCATGCTGACTCCTCTTTTACAACATCATTTATCAAGTGAGACCTCGCTGTCACCGCTGATGCACGGCTGAATAGAGAAATGACATGTTTTTGTGTTTGTAGAATGTAGGTATCACTTAAAAGAGCATTTGTGCTTTGACAGGTTCCTGTCAACTAATTTTCAACCTGACATTCCTTTTAATAGCAGAGATGTGAGGGCTTTGTGGTGATAGCGTTTACACTTTATCCCTGTTCAATGAAGGTCTGTCATTCTTGCTAAGCAGCAGTCTCAGACCCTGCACTGTTGTGTTGTGACCAAAGGTGATTTGAGGAAATATCTTTATGGTGATATTGTTCCACAGTTTATTGATGTGATGAGGGAATCAACTGTTCACTTATTGCTGCTACTCTGAATCCCCAGATGCTTGTTAACACATAAAGAGAACAGTCTGCTTCCAGTGAGCAGCTTGTTAGAATAGAGAAAAGTTTTTATTTTTTAGTTCCAACCGTTTTAGGCATAATCAGTTTGGATAATACAGCAATGAGCCAGCAACACCAAAGTGTAAGAACTGAGGGAGTGTTTATCCTCACTTGATGGTGCTGGCGATGTGGCCTTTATTGGAAAATGAGGGCATTTAATAACAGATTGTGGGGGAATATTAAAACTTAAGGAGGAGGATATTTTAAAATGGCCTAATCCTTTTTTATTGTTTTTTTGGGGAATTCTGAGAAACATTTTTTTTACAAGATTTAAGTCAGAACCAAATTTGTTTCTCTCTCTCTCTCTCTCTCTCTCTCTCTCTCTCTCCCTCTCCCTCTCTGTCTTTTTTTATAAATACATTTTTGTCAACTGATTTATTCACCTTTAAACACAGCGTTTTTAGAACAATGTTGGTTTGAAAAAACCTTTAGTTTTGTCTCGTAATATCTTTTTATTTACAGTAAAAGAAAAAAAATGACAAATATATTCTGAATTGCACAGTACTTGGACAATGATATTCAAATGCATAGTTGTGCAGCTATAAAATATTAATTTGCCATCATTTTTGCTGCAAATAAAACTCTGCAATGACCTCAGCAGAAAACTAACCACAGGTTTATATTTTGGTCTCACTCTTTTAATATAATCCGTCTGATTGCAAATATCAGAATTGTTCAACATCAGTGCCCATCTGTAAATCTGTGATATACATAGTAATTTAATTTCATTTTCTTCAGGAACCCCCTTCTGAGCCTAACCTGTCTAGACGCAGTGTCCGCCTAGCCATCGCCTGGAGATGTTAAATATTGATTGGTTCATTCACCCGCATAATCCTGTGCTTGGCATCTCCTGTCAGGCTGGTTTAAACTCTAACCCATGAAAAAGCTTCCAGTGAGGAGCAAATCAACCCAACAATCAGAGAAGCCTGAAGGTGTGAGACATCTCTCAAGGCTTTTGAGCAAGGGTGGAGTAGAGGTTACTTTCACAACAAATTTCTCTTACAACTCATTGAGAACATTGGATTTATTTAAACATTGAGTGACAGAATGACAAAAAGTCTCACTGAAATGTGATTGAAATTAATAACTGGCTTTCAACAAGATTTCAGGGGATACCGAATGTGTTTTAAACAGGTAACTAGGAGAGCTTAAGAACTTCTTCAAGCATCAACTGCATATTTGTCAATAGAAGCAATGAAGCAATCTCTGTACAAAATCTCCACCTTGGCCAAGACCAAATATTTGCCATTACTAAGATTGTACAGAATGGTGAGAACTTTGAGATTATACGAGATTGTAAGAAAACCAAACTGCACAGTATGATCTTGTCAATGGTCTCAAAGCCACCAGGACAAGTCACTAAGAAAACAATTGGTGATGCACCACACAATGAACGACCTAATTCAGGGTCCCTCTGTCTTAACATAAAGTGTATTATGCTCAACATAAAGTGCTCTTGGCATGTTTTTTTTCTGCATCATTAAACGTTCAGTTTATAGAATTTAAATCATCTTCTACTTTAAAACAAGTTAAGAGTGCTAAAAGTTTCCGTTGCCACATATAAGCCCTGTTTTGATGAGAAGAGTAGTTAGACAAATTTCCTTAGGCCTGTGTACAAACCAATGACAAACTACAAGAGACTTCTGATTTACCTCAAGTTTTAGCACAAAATCTTTGACAAAAACATGCAAGAACATGCAAACTCTATTCTGGAGGACCACTGGCTGGTCTCAAACCAGCAAACTATTTATGCAAAGGCAGGCAGTAGTTAGTCTTGCTGCTACATCGTCATATAGGTTTATAACTTAAAAAGAAGATTCTTGATAGGACTTTTTAGTCTTTAGTATGTATAGTGGGTGTTTAATGATACACTCTGCTCACGATACGATACATATCCTTATATTATGTCCATCATGGTATAAATTATTCATTCATTCATTTCTCAACCTGCTTATTTCCTTTTTGGGGTCACAGGGGTCTCCAGCGCACATCAGGTGAGAGGCGGGGGTAAACCCTGGATAGGTTGCAAGTCCATCGCAGGGCAACATTGTCTCAAACATTCAAACCTAAGAGGAATTTAGATTATTCAGTTAACTTAAACCCATGTTTTTTTCCGGAAGAAACCCACACAAGCACAGGGAGAACATGCAAACAGGAAGGTCACTGGTGAACCTCAAACCGACAACCTTCTGACTGGAAGCCCACAGTGCTACCCACTTCGCCACCGTGCCCGCTCATAGTATAAATGAAAAACTTTAATAAAAACACCAGCTTTACAAAACTATTCTACTGAAACAATTTTAACATGTAAATGTGTCATTAAAAAAATAAAATACATTTAAAAAGTTGTAAGATCAGAAAGCTAAGAATACTAGTTTGTTTTGTATCAGTGTGTGACACTATTCAGCCTCTAGGGGGCAGTGATGACGTTTGTGGACTCAGAGGATGAAACATCTTTTTTTTTTTTAATCTGAGAGTGAGCTCTTCTTCAAACATTGTTTTATACACATTTCCTCTTGATTCTACTTTTCTAGTTTTACTGCTTTTTCACATGGTCGAAGTTCTCAAATGATATCTGCTACTAGCTCCAGAAAACCAGTAGAATAGTTATGGGCATTTCACTTCTGAGAGGTGCTGCATTCTATAATATTATCACAACAAACCAGACCAAACCAAACTGCAGTTTCTGACAAAGGTACAGTCTTTGGGAAATAAGACATGTATATTATAACAAATGTGCTTTTTGACCTTTGAGCATTTGAGCTTGTTGTTGAATACTAAAACCACTGAAACATTCTAATGAAACTGTATTAAATATTGTCAAATAAAATGGGTAATTGCTCAAATGAACTTTTTTTTCACTGTAATTGAGCATGACATGAGACCCCTAAGATCTGAGATGCTTTACAATACAAGAAGACCCCAGATTGTTGAATGATTCAAAAGAATAAGTGAGGAACACACAGACTCCAGCAGTAGTGTCAGGATAACTGCTTCATGCACAGTTCAGCTAAAGCATTAATGAGCTAAAATGTAAATGGCGAGGGGACAATGTGCAGCGGTGAAGCAGACGGGGGATTCCTGCCTGTGCAGGGACTCATTTCTCAGGGCACAAACAGGGGGGCCTCGTACATAATCTCACTGACGGCAGAAAGCAAAACAGGATCAGGAGCCATTATATTTTAACAGAGAAGAAGGTTTAAATCCATCTCTCATTATGCCATTAGGTGCCCCACTTAGGGAAGAATTCTCCTCCACCCAGACACGCTTATTTATTTATTTGCTCAGAGAATATAGGTCACACATTTTAAGTACTGCTTATGCATTTTTTATGGATTGCGGCTTTTATTTCAAACAGGCACCGCGTTTGCAAATTGTTTAACTGCAGGGATAAGAAATGGAATGGTTTCACAAAGAATAGCGTTTGTTCTGCTGAATTGAGCAGATTTCATGGGGCATTAGGACTTGTATCACTAATTGTCTGTAGAAATAAACCATCACAGTTCGTGGTTATTGATGCTGTGATGTTTTAATAATGTCCACAAAAGTTCAATCATTTTGAGAGTTGCTTATGTTTAAGGATTTAGAACTAAAGTAGAGAACAAACTGAAGACACTGCGAACATGAACTGATTTTTTAACAAATATTGAGAGAAGAATTAGTGACCATTGAGAAACGTCCAAAACCTGTGCCCACACTAGTACAGAAAACGAAAAATGGTACCCATACAGCTTTTTCACGAAAACAAGACATATTTGGTTGGTGGAAATACTATCCAGAAATACAGAGCAACTACAGGTGCACATTAAGAGAATAAATATTCAAAACCTGTGCACTTCAGAAACTGAGAGACGTTGCTTGGTCGGTAGGAGCCAACACTGGAAATTGCTAAACTGTTCAGAAAGGGATTAAATGCACTTTGAAAACAGTTAAAATAGCACAGTGGGTAATACAGACACAAAAGGTAAAGAGAAAATCGTCATTCACATACTTGGAAAAAAAATTACTCAAAAAATTGTTTAACTTGATAAAGAGTGAACCAAGGAAACTCTGAGTAGAGCTAATTAACCTCTCTTGGGGTTTTAATTGGGAGCTTAATTAAAACTGCTCATTGGCAGAGTTAAAGCAAACAAGGTATTTAAGGGAACATTTAAGTATTTTATCGTTTGCTCTGAGTGTGAATTCTCAGTTACAAAAGAGCGAGAGGAGGTGTCTGTCGTCTTTGTATTTGTATTCTTAGTTTCCAGCAGGAGTCCCCTGATGCTCCACATGCTGATAAGTGGAGCTGTATGACATATCACTCCCAGGTCATTGGCTCTTGGAGACCATGTATGCATCTCATTGTGGGACGGTTATGAGTCCGTTGTGTGATGCATGGCTGTATGGCATTTCCAATAAAAGCCATAAAACCAAGCTGTTATCACCATCTATGTTGAGGTGGATTCTAAGACTATTTAGTGTGGAATTATATTTTCAAATTATATTTGAAGCTATAGCATGTAAACGTGCTCACTAGCGCCCCCACCTACATAATTTCATTTTGCCATTCATGTTGTAGGATCAGTGGCCCTTTAGTGCACACCAAAACACAATTGCAAAAAACAACTGCAAATAAAAAACACAAATTTGAATATGTTTTGCTCACAAAGCTGATTTGTGTTAAGAAAAGAGAACCAAAATCAAATAGAGCAATAAAGAATATTTGGTATGGCAAAAAAAAATCTATTTTGAAAAGAATAGATGTTGTTCAACTCTAAAGATTTTCATGTGAGCAGATTTTCCTAGAGCTGGGTTTACTTTACTTACAAACTAAAAATACTTAACACAAATTAAGGACAAAACCAGATAAAATGGTGCATGAGTCAGAAATTAATAAGGCAGAAGAAACAGAATCCTGACATACCCTCTGGGAAGAATACAATTTTATTCCTTTTTTAGCTGACCACTTTCCTAAATTCTAAACATAACTGACACTCCATGGCCACATTATTAGGTACACTTCTTCATGTGCTTTGTAATACAAATTGAAAACATGATGATGGAATTTAAAACGAAAGCTTAGTGATACTTTTCCTAATCTCCTCGATCTGTCAGTCTATTCTTTTTCTATTTCAGAGGAAATACAAGTACAAGCCTTAGGATCCATCAAGCTAGTAATTGTGATTACATACAGAGAATGAATTCTCCGGGAGTAGTTGCTGGGAACAGAAATCAACTAATCTGTTTTGCCGCACTCTACGCACCAGAAATGAAATGGTGCTTTGCTGAGGAGAAACCCGAAGAAAACCCAGCAGTTGTGAATGGTTTTCATCTTGACGCTCTGTACCTTCCTCCAAGGTTAATGCTGCAATCCCTATGGAGACTTTTGTGCTATTTGTAACCTGTGTTTTCATTTCCTTTGGCACTTTTTCAAACAGTGTTAAATTTAGTCTCACTTCGGCATTTCTTCTAAGAGTTTGTAGATCTCAGAATGGAGTTGTTCTCTTTCCATGTATAACTAATTAGCAAGGGGTTCATGAAAAGAATTCACTTCCATATCTACTGAACGATGGAGTGTAAACAAAGAAACCTATTGCTGTTTTTGAGCAGTATATGTGCATTAATGACAGGGAAAAATTTAAGAGTGAAATGGTGCGTCAGATGCAGATTGTTTCTGAGCTGCTGCTGCTAGGAGAGACTGTATTTAGCTTGTGTTGGTGCTAGAACAGGGCAGCATGTGTGGTGCCTTTAATGTTAACACCTCATTATCTTGATTAGAATCACGGTGATTGTGTTAGTGCTGATCAAATCTGAAAAGGTCAGAGTGAGGGGACACTTGTGGTTATGCTCTTAAATAATTACAAATTAGCTCGGAAAAGGTTAAGCAGTGCTGGACTGGTCAAATAATTAAAAAAGCAGATTAATTTGTATTTAAATCTATATAACAGTATCAGAAACTGAACAATCCAGAAAAGGCATTTGAAAAAGTTATACGTCTTTTATTGGATTGCTTGCTACCATTAGTTGTTTTGGTTACTTTGGTACCTGCTGCTTTGACCATAACTGAATTATTGTAAACAATTGTAATCTTTTCTGCGAATGCTCCAGTCTATATATAAAGAAAGCTTCTGCCCAACAACATCTCTAGGACCACTGTTCTCACTCCTCCTCATATCGGCATTCACTCCGAATAGTTATCTAATAGAAGCCTGCACTTAAATCTGCTTATTGAAACTGGGACTGTTACCAAAATACAGTCAAAGCATCAAGTATATCAGAGCAAATCTGATTAACATTCATTGAGGCCAACAAAAACAGCTTAAAACTTGGATTCTTAAACATAAGATCTCCCACACCCCAAACTAGAAGTAAAATGTTCATATCTTTGACATTCTCACTTACTGCTACAAGTACAAGCCAGCAACGGTTAAGGTACAATCTATAAAAACACAAATTGAAATCCTTTGTAATCCTCGGTGTTACACTGTCTGGTCCAAAATAATACGTATATTCTCGTTTTCTCTAGCCATCGTCAATAGAGTTTGCAGAGTTCCTACCTCCTCTTTAGTTGATGGTAAAAAAGACCTCATTCTTTGAGATCTCAACAGTCAATAGTTGAGGAAACAAATGATCCATTAGGTTTCAATTGAACCCAGTGAATTAACCATTGACGTGAAAAGTACTTTTTTAGGAACTTAGATGTTGTAGCTCCTATTGACCCTTGTGTGTTGTGGAGATGTTTTCAGCAACTTCAGGGTGATTTTGTCCTAAATATGGCCATAACCTTTTCTTCTGTTTGGTCAAATTGAATGACTTTTTTGGGTGAAAATCGCATAGCTTTGAAATGCTTTGAAATTGGGAAAATTTGCCACCCTTTCATGTAGCCACTAAATTAAACTGCTGCTAATTATTTCTATTTTTGGCATATGTCTTTTTATCTACCTCAGTTCTATAAAACTAAAAATCCATCAACATCAATGTTGTTAATAATGTTTGACAAGCCAAGACTGTGGTAAAAGGTAAAAAAAAAAATCCAGGCCACAGTAAGTCTTCCTACTGAAAATAAGGAATTTTGTTTTATGTAGTATAGCTTTGATTAGAATTATGGTAGATAAAAATAATGGGGAAAAATGGAAAACAAAATTGATCAGATTTTTACAGCACAAAAAATTACTGAATTTGAACAATGCACAAGGGTTGAACTAAAATAAATAAATCAATAAAGTGATATAATAGCAATACACAATCACTGAGAAAACAGACCAGGGATCACATGTATATATATATATATATATATATATATATATAAACAATATTAGTAATAAATAAAACTGTTATATAAACCCTTCTATTTGGTACAATGACTAAATTACTACATAAACAAATATCTGCAGACACGAATTCTCAAAACCAAGTAATTTAATTTCAATTTAATTTCTCAAATCAAATACATTCACTGTAAAAAATAAACAAAAAAATAAAAAGCTACGACAACAATCTGTCCACTCCTCATGCGCATACCATTACATCTACAGCTCTTAAATTACAAATTGATTTGGTGGAACTGCTTGATGATCTAGAAACAAAATTCTGTTTTGTGTACAATCCTTTCCCTGACATCCAGGGAGAGCTCTTTGGTCTTTGCAAGGGTGCTAAGGGATTCATGAACTGAGACCAAAAAGTGACTTGGAATGGGTTCATATATTTTAAAAAGGAATTTTATTGCAGCCAACACTATCAGTGTAAGGGGTTCCGTATCATGACATAGCAAGTCATAGGATGCCCATGTCTATGACGAGGACAAAAGACACAAAGCTGAAAAGAAGCTACCAAACTGGAAACATGGCTCCTCACAATTAAAAAAAATGCAATGCTTTGACTATAGTCTGATACTGTTGAAATACAGAGAACTAAATTATGTACAATCAGAGTCAGGTGGACTACCAGGTCCAGGGCTCATTTTGCACTACCAGAAGTTCCTCTTTAAAAGTGATGCTTTAAAAATGTAACATTGAGGGAAAAATTGCAGATTACACCTGTAAATATCATTTATTTTTTCATAACGTGATCACTGATGCTGTTTAGTTGGATCAGACCCGGGTTGATGCTGGAGTGGTAAATTTTCACTGCAGCCATTGCTTCTTTTAGGAAAGATACACTGTTTTAAAAGTCCCTTTGGTTTGCTAAAAAGCCAATCAGACAACCACGGAGAGTTTCTGAAGAAAGTTTTTAAAAGATGAAAATAGTGAAATCCATTTATCTTAACCATCGTGAGCAATATGAACGAGTTTTGGTGTGACTTTTTTTATAGGTATTCTCCAGTGTTTCTGACAACGAATGCTGACAAACTGTTGCTGTGGATCTTTTATAGAGAATGTTCATTATTGTTTTAAAATGAATTTAAAGAGGTTAACCCCTTCAGACCCGAATTATGTTCCAGTTTTCAGAAACTAAAAAAATGCTAACATACATTTTCCTGTAGCTATGGCACAAGTGTAAAAATTGTACAAACTGGAAGAAATACTGAAATGTGAGGCACCCTTCACTGGAATGGTTTGTTGCCATTAAAACAGGAAGTTAATCAGAACTCAGCATTTGTGGTCTTTAAGCCACTGCACTTTTATAAAAGGATTGGAAATGCAACCCAGTAATTGCTGTAGTAATGGGCTCTCAGATGAAAAACGAACCTCACTCCCACCCTAATCCCTTTTTTCATCTCACAACTGCTCCCTCTGCCTAGCTTTTAGCTTTAGACCTAAATTAATGAATAGTCATTAATACACGGCAGAGAAAGCATTTTAATTGGGAGTTGGAAGAAAATAAATCCAGATTCATTCTGAAATCCACTCAGTATTGAAAGTAAATTCTTCATCCAGGAGAAATGACATTTCCACTGTGGATATTTTCTCCTCAAATGCCACAAGTGTCCCTTAAAAGGTGCAGCAATTCATATTCGGAGAACATCCTTCCTCCTTTATGAGGACAGAGGAGCGACTCATCCTCGTTCTGATAGAAGTGTGATCGTTATGTGGTGTCGTTATGTGGCCACATTTTAAGACCAGAAACTGAATGGAGGTCAGTTCACTGAATGAAACTTTACATGTAATAACTTACCAAAGTCCTGAATACTCTGGTAATAGCCTAACCAGTCTCCAGTGCTGTCAATTAAGATGTTTTGAATGATTTCACAATAACCAGCTAACCCAACATGTTCATAAAATGGCCATGTCAAATTGATTGACACACCAGTTTTTGTCCCGTCTATGTGCGTGTTTTCATTTTGAATAGGAAAAAGTTCAGTTTAACATGGTAATTTCAGTATTTCCTCTGTTAGAAATTCTCTCTGTAGAACAACTCTCTGTCAAGATTTTGGAAAACAAGCGCTGTAAATTTAAGCAGAATTTTAATTAGTAATTTTTATGTTTTTTCATGCATTTTTTGTTCTGTGTTTCACAGTCTTATAATATTTTATTTTTAAATCTTAAATCAATTCCACGTCGGTTTTCATTACTTGAAAGTAAAGTTTAATATTTAGCTAATAAAGATGTGAAAACATTCACAATCCATTTCATTATTATTTTATGTATTACATTTTTTTTTTGCTTAAAAAAAGTTTTCTACTTATTTAATATGTTGCTCTGATTTTTGAAACCTCAGTCTAGAATGTTTACATTAAACAAATAAATGCTCGAAATTGTTTATGTGTAGTAAACTAATAGAACGTATACGTTTCACGTTTTTAGCCAAATTCCAAATTAAAGTAATTTTAAAATTGCAGGAGACCAACAGGACACATGTGGCAACCTTTAAGTCAAGCCACGTGTCTCAAATGTGGCGTTTGTGTTTTTTGTTTTGTTTTTTGTTTTTATTGGTATGAATGTGTCGTCCATTCAGGCTGTACTGTTGCAGTGCGGTGCTTAAAATGGACACTAGAGGGAGGCGGTGTGCTATGGATGAATCGCGCTACTCGTAGTTGAGAATAAATGGAGTGAAGAAAAAAGACTCCTGTCTACAGCTAAAAACAAAGCCCTACAACCTTTCAGATTTTTCCGACTTATTTGAATTTCATCTATTGAATAATGGCACTAAGCTGGTTATAGTAAAATAAAATAAAAACATTTCACCCGGCTGAAGTGTTGTAAACTGAAAACGGTTGTGACCTAAGACCTTTAAATGATGTGGAAAACCCTGGGGTTGCACTTTCTGACCAGGCTAAGATTTACAAGGCGTTTAATAGTTCATCCAAATAGCACTTCTTTCAAGTTTAACCTGCAGTTTTCACCCAGTTCTCAGTGCTTTGGTCTCCCTCCACCCTCCTCAATCTGCCTCTCTCCCAGTTTCAGTGGGGCAGCCTCTGCCAGTAATTGTACAGTGTTTATAAATGAGCTGCTTGTTTAGAGTGTGGGAAGAATTTTTTATTATGTAAGAAAACCTAACACCAGCAAATCCAGAAGCCAAAGATCACCAGAGGCTTGAAAAGCCTTTGATCTTCATTTCTTTTTTTAATAAGCCAAGAATACCACTGACGGTCACAGAAGTTACTATTCTGGATATCATCTCCCTGAAAATGTTAGCTATACATTTACAAATGTATTTTTGTTCGACCCCAAGGTGGCAGTATGTTTATATCTTTATCTTAAACAGCAAGTCAAAAGAGATGTTTTGGGGCAGTCACTAATTACTGAGGTGAGGTCAGAGAAACTTCCTGAGGGACTTTCTCAAGTGTCTACTGCCTCCTTTATTGTGAGTTCTGCCAGTTTCAATGGAGAAGCCTCTTTTTGTAAATGCAAAGGAAATGAAATTGGAAGCCTTTTATTTGGTTTTCTCATTGCACCCTGCATGGTCTTTCAGGAAACCTTTGGCCCGAATTTCAAATACATTCCTGACCTTCCCGCTCTTTCATCATATGACTGATGTGGTTTTAACGGATCCATCACTGGTTCATTCAGTGCAATCTTTGTGGATTAGTAGATTGTTGATAGTGTTGTAAAACAACTCATTATGAATACCTTTTATTGTACTCTTTTGATTACAAGTCGTTTTTTATGAAACTTATTGTAACTTATGTAAAATTAAAGACTTCTAATCTGTTTAAAGGCATCTATTTAAACAATTGTAACAATTATACACATGGCCACTTTATTAAGTACATCTATCCAACTGCTTTTAAGGCAAATTTCACATGGCAGCCACTCAATGCATCAGAAGGAAGAATGGGGAAGAAAGGTGATTTTGAATCTGGCATGGTTGTTAGGGCCAGACGGGCTGGTCTGAGTATTTCAGAAACTGCTAATCTACAGGGATATGCGATATCAACCGGCAGTTCTGTGGGTAAAAATGCCTTGATGCCAGAGGTCAGGAGAATAGCCAGACTGGTTCTAGCTGATGGAAAGGCAATAACTCCAAAAAAGAAGACCACACAATGTACTGCTCATGCCATTTAAAACTTAAACATGCCAGAAACTGAGGCTACAACTCCGCAGTAGAAAATTGGAAAACGTTGCCTATTTGCATTGACATTCGGATGGTATGGTCAGAATTTGGCGTTAACAACATGAAATCATAGATCCATCCTGCTTTGTATTGACGGTTCTGGCCGTGGTGGCAGTGTAATGGTGTGGGGGATATTTTCTTGGCACACTTTGGGCCCATTAGTACCAACGGAGCACTGTGTCAATGCCATGACCTACCAGAGTATTGTTGCTGACCATAGCTATCCCTTTATGACCACAGTGTACCCATCTGAAGGCTACTTCCAGCACAATAATGTCCCATTTCATAAAGCATGAATCATCTCAGACTCTCAGGTTTCTTGAACATGACAATGATTTCGTTGTACTCAAATATCCTCCACAGTCACCAGATCTCAATCCAATAGAACATTTTTGGGATGTGGTGGAACAAGAGATTTACTTCATATCTGCAGCAACTGCGTAATGACATTGGGTCATCATGGACTAAACTCTCTGATGAATGTTTCCAGTACCTTGTAGAATCTTTGCCACAAAGGAGGCAAAAGGTTGTCCAATCCAGAGGTAGAACTGTGTACCTAATAATGTGGCCAGTGAGCATGTATTGATTTTTTTTCATCAAAGAAAATCCATTCACTCTTTCAGAATTACCCCTTAGAGGCTGGTTTGTACTGAGGGGTAAGTGAGTTGACACAATTTTTGTGTCAAAAAACATAAAACAAGTTGAAATTCAAAGTTTGAGGCAAGAATTTCACAGCTGGATGACCCCAAACCCATTAACATTTAGTCTGACGCCATCACCCTCCCACAGGTGAATATAAATCTGTAGACTACCTGTCAGGACTAGCCGATATTTCCATTAATTGATGTTGCATTCTCCATATTTTATGCTTGATCTATTTTTTCAAGAACAATTTTCCCAACCACTTGCAAAACATGAGTTTGGGTTTGATGTTTTTTTTTCTATCATTTGGCTCATCTCTGTGTCTGACAAGCTTTTGCAGTTCTTGTGGATTAAACTTTGTAGTAGCCTGCCAGCCAGACGATCCCAGTGCAGATCTGTATGATGAAAACTATGCTCACTAACAGAAAAATTTTGGCACTGACCCTTAACAATAAACATACTCCCTGTCTCACCAAGTATGCAGTTCAAATCAGCCAGCCCAGATGTCAAAGGCAAACCAGTTCTTTTTGGCTATGGTGTTCTTAGACACGCCGCCAGGAATATACATTTAGTCAAATGTAACTAAACTTTATTCAATTAAACCATTATTCAACATTGCAATTAGATGATTGTTTTCAATACTAACACAAACCTTCCTGTCTGCTCAAGAGGATTCAATGACCCCATTTTTAATCCAAGAACTTAACATACACCGACTTGAAGATTAACTTAAAAAACAAACTCCCCCTAGACTATTTGTCAGATTATCACAAAACTAGTGTAGTGCCAAGGTGGCAAAAGTTCTACATTTCATATTAATAGAATTCATGTCTTGGTTTTGTGCATAAAGTACCAGGTATGAACATGTACGGCAAGTGGTACAGCGGCAAATAATATATGCATTGTTGCCCCAATGAGGAGATGGGGAGGAAAGTAGATTGAAGTCAACTGGGACATGTTAGGACTCGCTTAAATAATGGTGGTTGTTCCTCCCGAAACTTGTTGTATAAGCATCACTTAATGCCATGACTATTTTGTAAGAGGAAAAGTAACATAAATGTATTATTTACTTCAAATAGTTAGTTACTAGTTCCTTCCTCAAATATATTTTAGCACGAGATGTTTCTGTAATCCCTGATTCTGCTTTGTTCTCATATTCTCACATGTCCACATCTGCATTTTAATAAGCTGCAGAGAACAAGATAGAAGGTTTGTATTCATTGTGCTGTTTTTGTCTATTAAAAAACAAGCAAACGTCACCTAAACCTGATATACTGTTTCGAGCACTTTTTGTACCATTGTGGTTTTCTTATGTCAGAACTTTAAAAATCACAGGTCTTGTACTTCCAGTGGTTATCCCTTTTTTCACCACTGGATGGCACCGATTTGGGGTCTGTAAAGCATTTTCTCACATTTTAATTTGAATCATGCAAATTATGTGTCATAACTCTTGGAATGTTCCTTACAATCCAAAAATATCACAACTAATAACCTTTTAAAAAACTATACATTAAATTTGAAATCTTTGAAATCAAATTATTGTAATCAAGATTATTTTTAAAAGTATTTGTACTTTTAGTTGTATTTTCAAGTAAATAATACAGTTATTACTTTAAACTGTTTTGAAATATTTCCATGGAACTTGGTGTGAGAACTCAGTACCTCCCACTGACCACAAAAAATGTTTTGTCAACGGCACAACTAAAGTTCAAAAGTCTCAGTTGTTCTGCAACCATTGGAATTCAACTTGTTTTAATTAGTTTAGTCTATAATTGCATTAAAATGTTTTAGTTTATGTCCGAGTTTTTCTTCTACAGCTATTGTATGATGCTTTGACAATTTGAGATGGTTTAACCAAAAGCAAGAAGCAACTATGAGTTTCTATGTAAACATATGGGTACATTATGTATTTCATGCATCACAATAGTTATTATAAACACGAGTTCATTCCCTGGTAATATAACAAATGTGTCAGCAAACATATCTGTCTGCATAGAGATCCTAGACAAATCATTAATCTGCGAAAGGAGTGAGTTCAACAAAAGTGACATTTTTCTATAATAGCCACTAAATGCCAAGTCTGTTTGTTTTGCATTTTTGAAAGAAGAGTAATCCACCTCAGTGAATTTTCCAAACTACAAAGCTTTTATTGGGCTGCCCAAGGATTTGAAGCAGGAAACCCAAGCTAATGCTTACACCAACTTCAAACAGATGCCAGGAGATCTTTAAATATCGGCAGGGCAGATGATAAAGAGATGAACCTGGAAGTGCTGAGTTCAGAGGAAAGGGGAAAGAGAGGCAGATGTTGGCTTATCTGTAAGACTTGAGCTGGTTGTATCTTAAATCCTAAAACAGAACAGATGCGCCGGGGTGTTACAGTATGATTCATGGGTCTGCCAACAATCAAGGCAATAGGTGGTCAGTGAAGCTTCTTCCTCACATACTTGTCAAGTCTAAAATTTGGGATCACTTTTCAGTACAAAGCAGTTAGAAAAATCATATTTAGCATTATATTTTGTTTAATCCCTACCATTTTTACTGCAGATAAACCTTTATCTGAGAGTGAGATGCAGATCAGGAAGAAGCTTTTTGTCAAATCAAAGCAGGAGGTAACATCTGCTAATGTTAATTTGCTAATGCTAACATTTGCTAATGCTAATCGAATTAACTTTTAGATGATTGACACCACTGTAACACAACTCTTTGCTCGTCTACAAAATCTCTAATGGGAATTAAATAAAAGTGCAGAAAAAAAACATATAAACTTATTTGAGCCACCATACATGCCTTTTCTTTCGAGGCTGAAGTCTGGCAACCCAAACCTTCAGCTCCATCCATAGATTTTTATGAGATTAATGTCTCTAGACAATTCTAGGACCCTAATGTGCTTGTTCTTGAGCCATTTCGTTTGCCATGGCTGTGTCTTTTGAATTATAAGCATGTTGGAATACCCAATTTTTTAAATATTTCAACAAGAGATTTGAAAATATATGTCTCTGTCCGTAATAACTTTGATGCAGTGCCGTTGTCCTGTCTCTTTGGCAAAAAAAACCCCTAAACTATGATTCCATCACCATGTTTGAGAATGGGAATGGTGTTTTGTGTTCAAGGAAGCATTAATCTTCAAATAATTTAATTGAAGCAAACCAAACTGATTCTGGTATCTTCTGACCACAACACTTACACCCAGTTCTCCTCTGAAAAATTCAGAAGTTCATTTACAAGCTTGATATGGGTCTACAGCGTTACAGAATATTAAAATCTCTAAAATGTGTAAGGATATTGCAAAAGCGACAATTTATTTAATTGTAAACAGATAGACAGTGACATTTTTTAAGCTTAAACGTGTACACGACCCTCTTTTGTCTGGAGAGTAAGAGAGAGCGTCACAGCCTCAGAACATGCTTTTATATGCTCACAAAGGATTCAAAATATTATTCCGCGTCACAAAGTGAAATATTAGATCTTTGTATCTTCAGCCAAACAAGCTAACACTATTTAGCATTTACTTTAACAATAATTGCTTATTTAAAAAATCTCTCACATTGCTCACAAAGTATGGCCCCACCTGCCTTGAGAACATTGACCAGATCCTACTGTGCAGTTTTCATTTGCCATTCGCATAATCATATAAACTCCACATTGTGGTATCTTGCCATAACCTTTCCGCCAAGCTGCTTGGAGATCGTTTTATATTCCATTTCCTGTTTGTTTAAGTCTGCTATCTTGTCCCAGACGAATCTTATTGGACATTTTCTAATTTGATTTTGTGATGGTTGTCATTTAAAAAAAGGGGGTATTATTTTTCACTCAATGTTGATCTAGATGATTCCATTCAAAACCTGCTGAAAGGTCAAAAGCGTCTTTCCCTCTCTGTATTTCAGTGGAGAACAGGCAAATAAAACATCTTGTCCTTTGGATGTCTTGGATTTAATGATGAAAGGCTCAAAAAGCCACAGCCACTGTCACTTTGCTTCAACCTTTTAAAAACTCTTAAAATGTCAAGCTTCCCTTAAAAGACGCCCAGCATGCTTTTATTGGCCTCAGCTCTCCACAAAATGCATATATGGAGGTTTTTGGCCAGGGAGAAACCAATGCCTCAGAATTGTGCTATACGTCTGCATGAGGTAAATGTTTCTGCTCCATAAATTTCAGCAGCTATGTCTGAAACTCGGCTTCAGGCATGATGGGAATATTCACACTGTGGCATCCTCTCAACTTCCAGACACACCATGACAGGTCTGGTCGCGTTTCAAGAGCTGCAGTGTAAGGAAAACAGGAGGTGGATCACAGAGCTATTGATATATGAATGGGCTCATTTAATCCTTTTATTTTCTTTACATTTCAGGAACAAATTGTGATGCTGTTGGCCTTTGACTCACATTGGTAATCCGAACAGAAAAACTGAAAACACAACACATGTTTTGCTACGATCATGTTTGCTTTTTAATCACACAGCTATAGAACATTCTATTAAACATAGCACAAAGAGATTACATGCTTAAAACAATAATTAAAAAATGCATTTATGCAGCAAATAGTTTATATTTTTTTTTGTATAAAATTTCAAAAAGTCAAATTATGTTTTCCACATACACACAAAAAAATTCACATTACATGCTTTAAAATCAAAGTGTTAACATTGGTTAACCCTTAACTTTAGACGTCTGGGGACATTTTGGGCATTTTTTTTTTTTTGTTACTGTACAACTGTTTAATGGCAATGCTTGATATAATTTTAAGTACTACCCCAGATCCTTTATTTTACAAATATACAAATATAGTAGCACATTTTGTCATTTTTACTGCAAAAATTGTCAGAGATTGAGAATAAACCATTTTAAATGGTTTATATATATATAAACAGACAAACCTATTTTAGTACGTTTTTGTTCCTGAACTTGACATATATTGAAAAATAAATCCATTTTACAGGTCTTGTACTGCCAAGGGTTATCCCTTCCTTTGGAAACAAAACTGACAGACGAACGTGTATTTACGCATATTTTTTCACATTTAAATCACCTTGCAAATTATGTGTCAGAAATAAAAATAAAAAAATATTAAAACTAATAACCTTTTTGAAACCCACACAAACTTGAAATCAGAATTACACAATAGGTGGGTGGCTCTATTCCTTCTTAATTCAAAACAGCTGGTGTGATGCGGAGACTTCTAATGTTTTAAAGGGACATCAGATTCCTATTTCTTATAAATGAACCTCTTAGCATTCCTTCGAAAAACCCTACAAAAATGTAAAAAAGGTACTCTGCGATTTAATCATCAGCCGTCAGTTTCATTGTGTCTCTTACTGTTGTTGAGTAAAAGAACTTAAAAAAGAGAAAACAAGCCTAAACATTTATTTGTAAATAGAAGCATGCTGATGAGGACAGTTGTGAGGTATTAGTTGGAAAATACATCATTACCAAAACAATTAAGACTTCAAATTTTCTAACAATATCTCAATAACAATTTAAAAATATCATCCCAAAAAGGCCAAAGTGCCAAGTGGTCAAAAGGCTCTATACTTAGAAATGCGTAGAAGATTTGATTGTTCATCTGCAAATACTACTACATTTCATTGAATTTTATCAACATGTAAAAGTGCCGTACACAAAAAATTTCAATTAATTTTTATCTGCATCCTTTATAGTCTAACTGTTCAGAGGAGACTAACAGGAGGCTTTATATTTGAGTTCCTTTACTTGTAAAGCCTTCACTCATTGGCAGCTTGACAAAAGTACCTGTTGATTTGATTGTATTTACAATTAGTTTCAGCTTTCTAAGCATATGCGACATGTTTAGCTTGTGTGTGTGCGTGTGCGTGCAAGTGTGTTATCGTTTGTCATGAGGTTAAACCCTAAACTATGAAATGTGCTCTGGAACACAAAGATGTTACCTTCATTATGTTGTAGAGTTTTCCTAAATACCCCAAAAAATAAAATATTATAGAACACTTTCAAAGCAGCTCTTTCCGAGCACAATACAGACATCCTCTTTGTGTTGGCAGGAACCTAAAAATTAACATTGTACACGTTATTTGAGAATGGCTAATTTTTATACATTGATGATTTTGGTTATTTAAAAAAAATCGAAGTGGATTTTGATTGATATAAAGTATTTAAATGAAAGCACCATCATTTATTTACTAGTTAATTTATATTTTTGTTCAAATGCCTGGGAGAAATATTTAACCCGAGGTCCCTGAAAAGGCTTAACCAAAACATCTAATGCTTCACTTTAGATCCAAACATCAGGTGTCTTTTACTATCAATCTGATTTTTCAAACAATTTTATTTTTTACGTTTTATGTTGTGAAGGGATTTGAGGTTAATACAAAAAAATGGCTGTGGAAAAAGTAGATCTAAAATGAACATGAACACTTGCTTTCAATTGGATAGTAATTGTAAATTGTGTAACAATGTAAAACGTACAATACATATTATAAAGTAATAAATGTGCTGTTTTATTTTAGTTAAAAATACCATTGAAGCTTTGTTTTGCTAAAAAACACCGTCTACACATTTGTCTTCTGAAGTACCAGTCCTTAGATGACAACAAACTCAAATAATAACCATGGAATATTAACTTCACATTTTATGGTTTTACTTTTAGAAAACAAAAACAACAATGTTGATAATAACTTTACACATTAGAGCTCATTGTAAAAATGTACTTGTTTTTTGGCAACCAAGTTTCTGAGAAAGTAAATAGAAATGCAAACTAATATACTTTCTCAATGTAAAGATTACATGGTAACAAACAATTTTCTTACAGCTATGAACTGTAGAATTAGAATGAATGCTCTCTTAATTTTTTAGGTATCTGTTTTTTTTCTTAAGCAACACAAAAGCACCATGAGTATTTTAGGAGACATGTCTTGACTGGAAAAGATGGAGTAGAGCGTAAGTTCTTAAAACCCCACAATGCCCTTCTCTTCCTTCCAGTAGCACCGATTACAGACCTGTGTTTGGATTGGCTTCGGCAGCTAAATAACCTTTTTATCTTCAGTGTATTAGCTTGAAATGGACATTTCCAGTTGATTGTTTTTTGCTTCCCCTGGACAACTACAGATTTGTTTGACAGATGTGACACTTTGATGAATTAGCTGTACCTCAGATTAGGGTTTGTGCATTGTGATGATTAGAGAAATCAATGTGTTCTGAACAAAAGCTTATTAATCACGCACCGGATTGCAACAAACCATTTAACTGACTTCCTTGACATTGGGAAAAAGTTAAGAGACCTTTTCCCCAAGATTTCTTTCAACTCCCAGAGTTAGATTCACATGATGCCTAATTCTACCACAAAGGTCAATGGGTCATAAGTCAGGGTCATGTCTCTTCATTTGCAGGTCTCACATGCCAGCTAGAATGCCCAATCTCTTATTAAAAGGCTTACAATGAAACCCACAAGGTTCAACCACAAGACCGGATACATGAGGTCCACAGAGACATCAAGATGTGGTAGGACTAGTGTTCCATAGTGATAAGCAACCATTTTTCCCTTAAATCCGCAGAAAAAACAAATCTTCCATCTCAAGTCAGTTGTCAAAACAAATGGTTTTACTCATGGTTTGGTTCGAATGGTGTAAAACATGGCTAAAACATGACATTTTCTGCACTAAATTTCGTTTAGCATTCGACATTAGCAGGTGATGATGTTTGTTTTGTAAACAAATTCAAATAATATCAGACCGTGATTTTTTTCCCCATGAAAGAATGTAGTTTTGAAACTTTCTTTGATTTTGATTGGATACTTACTAAATGGTCTATGGTCTAGGCGTGTCAGCTTTAGCAAGTGAGAGAAAATTTAACTTGAGAAGAAGATCGATGTTTGCTTAAAAGTGAAGTTTAAGAAATAGATCCATTTATCCATCTTGGTTTTCAGATTTCAAAGTACAGTGGTACCCCAAGATACGAATGCTTTGAGTGACGAAATGTTCAAGGTCTCGCGGGAAATATTTTGCTTCGAGATGCGAAAAAAAAAAAATCCAAGATACGAAAAACACCAACATTTCTGCTCTATTATCTGCTTGTTTAGTCTGAACTTTGGGAACGCTGCCGGTCAAGACAGTTCTGTGAGGTGATAATCCAGAACCACTTTGATTACAGACTTTAGTTTAGGAATTTCTAATGATAAGAACATTTCTGATGTTGGCCAATGAAATTGGTCAAATGATTAATCCATTAATGCCACGGCATCGCACCCCAGTTCAGACAGAAAAAGGCATTGCCATTGCATTGGGATTTATTCAATAAATGTGTTTACATTGAAGTTTATGCACATTTTTTTCTTGTTTGATAAAAAGTATATCCTACTCAGTTGCGTGCATAATATTTTAAAGGGTATTTTCCAAATGTATGCGTATCTTGGCATTTTCATCCAGGGTTATTTCATGCAATATTACAAAATGAGGATTCAATATGGATGGAAAAACAGCTACTGAATGCAATATTGTTATATTGTTTCCAAAAATATTCAGGCATGTTATTGAATGTTTGCCTGTAAAAAAAGAAAATTTTTATTTTGTATTGTATTTTTCATAACAGGCGAATCAAAAGTTCCAAGGCACATGAACAGCTGATTAATATTTTAATCCCTGCTGGCTAATATGCACCTTTCTAACACTAAAATATGCAAGTTGCCAATATCATGCAGTAAGTACACTTATTGAAATATTTCATAATTACTTCATTTTCCATTGATTAAAGACTGGGAAAAAATAATTTCCAAATCCATGTTTTGGATGCTAGAGAATATATATATTTTATATTAAAAAATTGGTTCCTCAGTGGTTTTTCACTGGTTCTTTACAGGTTGGTTTGAAACCTTTAAATAACCCCTTAAGCTGTTTTTGGTTCTTCACCAGTTCTTATATATTATATACAGATGCTGGTCATATATCATGCCAAAGTGTATTTATTTCATACATCTGATGATTGGTTCTAAATTGCACCTTTGAAGATAAGTCTTAAATGGCACCAAAAAAGAATCCCCTAAGATTACGAGTCAAAGAAACAGATTTGGTTCTATATAGAACTTTTTTTGTTGGAGTGTTTCTCTAAAACAGTGTTTCTGTCATTTTTGTGTAATACTAATCTCTCAGAGTTGAAATCTGCAAACTTGGCTGTGGACAGAGGACTCTTCGTGTGAAGGTTCACTAGCCACTTTGCGCAGAACGATGATGTGAGCAGTTTGTGTTTTCAGAAGAGCCTCTAGCTCATCCTCAGTGCTGCCCAACACGCACACTCCGTTCACCTCCACCAGCCTGAAACAAACACATGATCCTCATTTAAAGCATTATCGACATCATAACTACAAAACTATTCATTTACAATTTTTAAAATCAAGACTATGACTTATCAAAGACTAGGACTTATTTACTGCAGGAGTCAGTAAGATGTGTTAGCCAGTACAAAAATATAGATACATTTTATTACAGGTCAATTAAAATCCGTCACACCGCCTCCTCTGTGCATTATTTACTGTATATCTCAAATAAGTTGCAGAGCATAAAGAAATGGAAGCACATACATGAGATTAACTTACCTGGCTTTTTAAATGCAGAGCCTGTTTGTCTCATCCGTCGATGTCTCCGTTTGTAAGGAGTGCAACATTAAATGACACTCAACATGGAATTTCAAGATGTCTTTTTCCATGGAAAATCAACAATCAAGTTATATGCGCTGCAGCAGTGTCCACGTGGATCTCTTTGCAACTCTGAAAGCATCATAGGTCTGGCTTCCCATTGGCGGCGATTCAAAATGTAGAAGTTTTAAATCAAAGTTCCAGGGTGTGTTCATTGGGAGTTGGGTACAAATATATCGATGCTCTGATGGCTTCCATAAAACACCTGTCTTTGCCCACACCACCATGTTTTGTGTAGTCATCTAATTGATTGAGTTTCTCAGTCATAAACTCATGATTAAGTTTAAGGATTAAAGCACTGCTCATAAATTGAACAATGAAGCAAATGGCCATTTTGAACATCAACGAACAGCCAGTTTTTCTTCCACGCACTAATCAGAACATACATGTCATTAGTCTGTTTTGGAGGTTTTTGTTACCAGAAGCATTTACAGTCTGATACCTATGGGATAAAAACTTAATGGAATTTCCTGCACAACCAACTAAGAAACATTTGTTAAATGAATTTCAGGAGGAGTTATCAGTGCTTGCTGTCAGTGTCATTAATCATCCTAATTGGTGCATGCCTAAATAAAGCTAACCCAATAATTTTCAAGTGATTTTGTCTAAGGCGTACCCAATAATTTTGAAAATGCGTATTTTTCTGCGAGGTTTATGCCGTCTTGCTTCACATAACTGCAGCGCTTGATTTGCAATGAGACTGCATCACAACAAGGTGCAAGCAAGCATAATGGCAGCAGAAGTGAGGACTATGTTTCTGTTTATTCCACTATTGTAGCTTAAAGCATGTAAATGATTACATGCACCTGTTTCCCATTTGATCAACAAACAGAGGCGTTTGTCTTTTTGCACATGTAGTGCTGAATAATCATTTTAAATACCAATGAATCAAGTGCCACCTGTTAGTTTGGTTGAGTCATTCCAGTGTTTGAAGAGGTTTTGAATGTCCTTGTGAATATATTTTTATTTAAAAAAACGGACACATGTTTTTGTTTTTTTTTTTTGTTTGTGAGAAAAAAAAAATCTTGTCCTTGGCAACTTGTCCTGTCCTGCTTAAAAGCCACCACATAGGAGGGTAGGTGCTTTGTTTGAGCTGGACAGTTACAAAGAGCATTTAAAACTAAATAATAATTGATTATTATTTTGATTGGGCAAAAAATGTTTTTTCCGGCTTCGTGTTACAAACCCCTGCTTTACACTGCTTTTCTTATTTTAAATCTTCTGTACTTTAATTAACTCTTTAAGCAAACCAAGAAAACCATGTCCATAGAATGCAATGCTATCTTTCTAAAACTTCTTTTCTTATGGTATAATTTCTGCTAAGTTTCTTCTTCATGATTTTATCCATTCCCTCTGTGTCTATCCAAGTTTTACATTTCAGTGTTTTCCTGTTATGTTCTCTGCCTCATACAAATTTCCATAGCAACAGGGGGGAAACACAAGAACTGGTGGAACCTCTGTGATCCTTTGCTATTAAAGGCTGGAAAGTTTGGGATGTTTCTTGGCATGTTATAGCAAAGGCCAATTAAAAGACAAATTCATCAAAACATCTACTGTGCAGAATTGACCTTTCTGATCTCACATCCTTTCATATTTGTGTTGTTTTAAGACTCTGATCCAATGCTCATGGCTGGAAATCACTTAAAGGAATATACAACTATGCAAAGTGTTTCTGGCTTTTGTGGTACTCTTTATTTTGACTGTCCCCTTACATAATGTATTGATGTAAAACCAGCATTTGAAAATTAATTTCTGCTCCAGTACCAATGCTCCCCCGAGAGGTTGCAAATTATTGATGCAATGTTAAAAACAGTTAAATAAACAGAACGTCTAAAGGTGGCAATCGTAATAAAAGGAACCAATTATACACTTAAATACATGACCAACGTTTGGTTTAGGTAAAAGGAAGTCATCCATGTGTAATATCATTTGTTTGAATTATTTGTGTGTGCCTAAAGATAAAGTACCTGTCATTCATGCAGAGGCTAGAACCATGGGTTTGCACCACCAGCAGTCCTTGGCCCTCGAGCCGACGTGCAGAGAAAGAATAATGGCCGTCTGGGTCTGCTTGCTCCTGGGTGGCCAGCAGCATGACAGGAGACTGCAGAGAGACCAGCTGACTCAGAGGAGCACTCTTCCTTTCAAAGTTCTCCTGCAGGGGGAAAATAAAGCATTGAACAAGCATAAAACGTGGTGAAAACCTGATGGCACTTGTTTTTATACAAATAATTGGAAAAACAACTGTCATAACAACTGTCATTAACTTATACTTTTAAATTTATGCTTACTTAAAGGCAGTAGTGAAAGATATACATTGTTCAAATTACGTTAAAGGTGCCTTTATATGCTAAATTGATTTTTTTTTTTTTTTACATTTAGTGTTATTCCTTAAGTTTTATTCAGCATCTTCCAACCATGTTTGTGTAATCGTGAGCTGAAAATGGCTTGATGTTACTTGCACCACCTTTAGTTCTAGCACCGCCCACTGACCAATCAGATTAATCGCTAGTACATCTCATCTCTATGCAGATCGGGTGTGCTGCCTGATCTGGAAGTGTGAGAGAACACTGATTAACTCTGCTCTGTGTTTATGTTTTTGCAAAATTCTTATTAACGCGGCAAAAATTCGGACGCGGAATTCTGATGCGGAAAAAAATTCCATTGACTTGAATATCATTGCAGGAACTTTGACCTGCAATATTGAGTCATGTGATGCATCTTGAGCAACCAGATTGGAGAGGTCAGGTGCGTGACCTTTTTTGATCACTCAACATGAAAAAGATGCACATTTTTACAATGTCAGTGTTGCTTTAAAGTAGATTAGAGATTATCCTGATATAATTTAGAAATAAATCAATATAGTTAATTGTTTAGTTTTTTTAATGACGCCATTTTGTGGGCGGGCTCATAACATATGCAACTGTGAGAAATTCTATGTTGTTCAGGAGTCCAATGACAGATAAGGGTTGGTCAGCAGAGGGTGTGGTCAAAGCATGACTGTGGGAAGAAACGGAGTAAACAAAGAAAAAATATGAGGTGATTCAAAGATGTTTTTACAATTAATATTGCATTTAGAAAGTTAATAGCGTGCAGTGCTAGTATTAAAGGCTCAAATATTTATTCCAACTGTTTTGAAATGGCACAACATGGCACCTTTTGAAAACAAAATTAACACAATGTCACACAATTAAATGTGACTATGAAATTTTAATGCCCCCCTCCCCAGTTATAAATACAAAACATCTAAAAATAATTATGCCTCTAAGTGAAACTTGTCACGTTTGATTTTAAACCTTTGAGTTTAATGTGTAGGTAAAATATATAGTGATAGGATACAGTCTGAGAACAATATGCATGTACTAAATAAAAAGGGCCAAATGCCTACTATTGAGTCACTACAATAAAGCCACACCCCCAAACCAAAAGTTGAGACAGAGACTGAATGCAGGAAGCAAGAGCAAAGATAAATGCAGACTGATCAGGTTTCGCCGGACGGGCAATAGAAAGTCGAGGTGAGGACCAGAGTCTGCTGGCGTGTGAAAGCCCTGCGGCCACGGCTACTGAGCCTCTGCCCAGACACGGGCACCAGACGGCTCGCTCACACAGGAAACCCCCCTCAGAAAGGCTCAGGTGCCCTTCTCACCCCACTGTTTGGATTCCCTAAGGCAGGATGCATAGCTCGAGTAGTTAAGAGAGACAGCAAAAGGCCAGGTACTTAAGAATTAATCATTTTGCTCAACTTTCATTTCCCCATAATGTCATCCAGCCCTCAAATAACCCTTGTATTGGGGTGAACTGACAGAGTAAAGAGAACTAGAGAGCAAGTAAGGATGCAGAGTAAACAGTAATTTGGTGATTCAATATTTTGTAGGTGTTTCCAAGGAACATCACATCCTCAGAAATCCCCTAAATCTTGGAATGAGAGTGGAGATGAGCCAAGCCTGGGGTTGCATTTGCATGAGAAATACTTCCGATAGTGGGTAATATTAATCGGGTAAGTAGGGTGCTGTCACTGGCCCCTGGATTTAGTAAAAACGGGAGCTCAAAGATGAACCAAAAAAACTACCACAATGGTCCTCTTAAGCACATGTTCACAGCTGAAGATTGGGACGCGAACTAATCAATGTCAAACAACTTGGAACTCTCCTGCTTGACCACAATCGATCTCCAAGACCTTTCCTTTTCTAATAGTGACACCTAATTACAGTTCAAAACCACAGATTAAAGACCTCAAATTTCTTGATTTTAGACTTTTCCCCCGAAATTTCACTAACTCCTCCCTCCCACTTCCTGTCAACTGTGATGTGGTAGATTAGAGGCAATGATGAAATATTTCCTTATTGTCAGATAATCTAGGGAAAATAAATGGCAGCCTGCTCCTTATTAGGACCCAAGCTTCTATTAGTTCCCAGACTGCTCTGTGTCCTGACCTACGCCTTTTCTCTGATTAGGTCATATGAGAAACATTAGCGCCGCTGCTTTTTTCCCACCAACTCAGCACCTAAAAACTGTGGCCCGAGGGCGGCAACGTGACACGCTCTTTTCTTCCAAAGCTTCAGCCGGCATGTGTCCTTTCATGGCACCTCGTTAGATCTCTACCCATGAGATGAAAGAACCGCTTTAAAAGAGGACAGAGGTGGGAAAGAATCACAGGTACAAGCACATTGCGGATAGTTTTACACTAAAATTGTGTCATCCTGGCTTTCAAAGTAATAATAAGTGCCTGTGCCAATGGCTAGCTGCATTCTTAAGGACTTTTATACCAATTAGCTGCTTTTGTTTCCCTCCCTCACAATTCTGGCATTTTTGGAAAAAGCCATAAATGTGTTTCTCACATTAGCACCATATGCTCAGGGTTGTTAAAATGTGATATAATCGAATAAACACACGCCTGAATTCAGATTTCATGACTATTTGACACCATGCTACACCAGGAAAACCTCTGAGGTGCGATCTGGTTCACCTTTGCTTGAATCTTGTCCAGGACCTCTGTTAGATGGGCCACATGACGATTTAGGTGGACCAGCGATATCTCATCTTTAAAAATTTGACAGTTCAGTTTCATTTTCTCCAGAAGTCGAACCTCGGATGGCCTGAGGGATAAACACAAAAGTTATTCCCATGACCTTTTGAAAAGTAAGTGTTTAGCACTTTTATTCCTATGCTATGCAGCAGATTCATTGGCTTCCATTACATTTTATGTCCCCTTTAAAATCTTTCTGCAAACAAGGCTTTCAGACACATAGCTCCTTTTTATCTTTCACATGCATCCTCCTGCAGGGTTGAACATGGAGTGAAATGCATTTTAATGCCCGTCTAAGAGCGCATACATAGTAAATTGGTTAATGGTCTAGAAAAGAAAACATGAAGATATCATGAACAAATACAGAGCAATGGTTGATAAATGTGCGTTTGCAGTTAAGATTTCTAAATTGTTATTGTGCTGGAATAAACAATGTTGAAAATTAAACTAAAGTGTCTATGATCTGATGTAAGTGTTGAGATGACACTCTCTTTACAATTGCGTTGGGGTCGACATGCTGTACACAAACTTTGGAATCCGACCAGATACCGTCTGCTACTGACCAAATCTTCAGTTTTTTATAATAAACAAGATAACCTTCCTGTAAAAGAAACGTTTTTTTAAACAGTCATGTACTGTTGTCACTTTACTTTACAATTTGCCCTAATAAATTACTTTTTTTTATTTTATTTTTTATACATTTTTTGTACATTTTTAGTAAATACCCAGTTTTTGTTTTTTTTTTACAAATATTTTTTCATGACATTACACAATAATTGCACAACACCTGGAATTGTACAAAAAATGCAATTCTTCAAATTCCATTTTTCACTGCAAAAAAAATTACAAAATAAATACAAAACAATTTACAATAACGTGAAACATAAAACATAAAACACTCATTGAATGTTTTCAACTCATTCATTCGTTCATTCGCCGGTGCCTATCTCCAGCTCATCAGGCGAGAGGCAGGGGTACACCCTAAACAGGTCTCCAATCCATCGCAGGGCAACATTCACTCACACATTCATACCTAAGGAGAACTTAGATTATTCAGTTAACCTGACCGCATGTTTTTGGGATTGTGGGGGAAACCGGAGGAAACCCACGCAAGCACAGGGAGAACATGCAAACTCCTTCAAGGAGTAATGCAACAGTGTCTCAGGCAAAACCCACTTAGACATAAATTGATCCAAAAATTATATAAATGCTTAAGACATGTGTCCCTGGTCAGTGCAGGGAATTAAACTAATATGCCATAGTTTGAAGCTTCAAACTCATGAATTTCCCCACACTGTTAACAAACATTTACAAAAGTTTACAATTTAACTTTGTAGTCTTTCAGAACGTGATCATATATTATCTTATGAGTTTCATTTTTCATTCATTCCTTCGTTCATTCATTCATTTTCCAACCCGCTTATTCCATTTTGGGGTCATGGGGGTCTGCCGGGAATCTCCACCGCACATTGAGCTAGAGGTTTTATAAAGGTTTGATTATACAACATGTTTTCATGATTTCATTTAAATTCAAGAAATCTTAAAATGTGTCCCTTTTAAGTCTAAATAAATGTAAGTCATGCTTTCACGCTTAAATATTTGAGATTATTGCCATCCAAAACCCTGAAACTTGAAAGATTTGTTTGCTTTTTTACCAGGGAAATGGCCAAGCACATGAAGGACATAATGAAACAAAAAACAATACGCCTTCAAGTTAAGTAGCTTATCAGGTTATTAATGAGGACTTAGGCATGTTGATTCATGATGCTGTTTTCTCAAACCCTTATCCATTTCTGCTTTCAATCTATCCATTTCGAAAAGATGTCAGAATAAATCAAAGGCTATAATGCTGAGAAAAAGCAGGATACTACTGGGTGAGACCCACAACAGCTTTCCCCAAAACACCCTTTCTTTTTTTGCACACCTCATAAATTAAATACGTACAGATTCCCGTTTTAAAGAGGAAACTGTTTCACATGATAGGCCTGATCCTTTGATAGTCAATCTTCTGTGTTCAATTAGAATGAGCAGGACACTGAATGCAGGAGTAAACAGTAAAAACTGAATTTAAATGTTTGTTATGATTTTTTGAAAATGTTTTAAAATTAAAATGAATATTCTTTCAAAAGAGGGACAAACGCCTCTTAATAATTTGTGTACCCAAGATTTCATACTGTTTCAATGCTGACAGTGCCTTGAACTGATTTAAACGGTCCATCTCCAACAGTGTCTGGAAAAACACCACATCTCACCCTCGATCAAGGATCTGCACTGGCTTGGTGTGTTGTCTAGAGTAGAGTATAAGGACTATATTTGACCTACAAAGTCTTACATTGTGCTGCCGCTACATCAGCAGCCTTGTGACTAATCACACAGACAGTGCGCAGCATAAAGGAGTACACCCCACTAAATTTATCAGAAAACCTTTAGTTTCCTTTCAAAATTAATATTTTCTATGATTTACTATGCTACAAAATACTCTGACAAATGTGAGCCATTGATAACAAACAAGATTTGTTCACTTGCACACACCAATAAGTGACTTTCCCACATTGAGTACATACCTCAGTTATAGTCTTAGGAGAAAAGCCACACTTAACACTACACAATTTTAATTAACAGGCCTTAAATCACAGGTGAGTATAATGATTCATTTAAAAGATGTTCAGCATTACTTAATGAAGAAAAGCCCTTTCAATTTCATGCTGTCAGCAATGACTCCCCATGGAAGAAAAATGTCAAAACATCTGAGAAAGCAAATGATTTCTTTACACGAAAAGAAGACAATCACCAAAGCTTTACATATCAGTCAAAATGCTGAAGCAAAAGAAATCCAAGTGCAACCATCTTCCATGAAAGTAGAGTGTCTACTAATGAGAAGGGTTGAATAAAATCAAAATGCTAGTTCACTGGGGTTCAAACTGAAGTGATCATTTCCCGTGACATCATTTGGCCATATGAAGACTACTCGGACTGTTTTTGGAACAAATGGTCTTAAAGATGTATGGTGTTGTAAAGGTGAGGATTTAGGCGAAAAATTAACAGTGGCTACAGCGAAACTTGGTGGTGGTAGTGTTCTTATGTGGGGCTTCTGGTGTTGGGGAGCTGAATTGCATTGATGGTATCATGAACTCAACAATGTAATGCTCTATACGGAAGGAGATCCCTCCATGCACATGGTCGGCGTGCACTTTTCCAACTCGACAATGATCCAAAACACATATCTAAAACTACTTTTGCATTTCTGAAGGAGAACAGGGGGAAGGTGATTGAAGGCCAAGTGTCTCCTTATCTGAACCCACTCGAAAACCTGTGAGGAACTCTGAAGCAACAATTGAATTTACCCACACTGCGCCTGCTCTCTGGAACAAGTGACCAACTTCAAAGAGAAAGTTTACTGTTCACATTGCAAACTATTCTTAAAACGTTTCTTTTTATACATGATTTTAACTTGCCCCAAATGCCAACTGTTATAACTGCTTATTACAGTTGAGGTAAAATCATAATGGTACAGTGACTTTGAATAACTTTGATAACTTTTATATGTTAATAGTCTTACATATTCATTAAACCCACCCAGTGGCTCAGACAGCAGCACCTTCTCAGCACTTTAGTAATGAGAACAAACTCTAGCAGGAAATAAAACCCTCATAGGATTCTGGAAATTACATCATTCAGCGGTATTTGGATCATTAGTTTGTCCTTTTGCGATCACATTTACCCTCCAAACCACTTTACATTAATTTCCAGAACATTGTATTCTGCTGTATATTACAGACTCACTTGCTTCTTTGCACTGGCACAGTGTTCAAACTGTCCCTGAGGGCTTCAAGACTCTGTCTTTTCCTCTGCAGACTGTCCTGGGCATCAGAAAGACGCTTCTTTACATCTATGCTGTCTGCCTGCTCCGAATCCATCTCCTCCTCCATCTTCTTGAGCTCTGAGCAGAAGGCCACCAAGCCGTAGTAAAGCTCCTGAACCTGCAGTTTGTGTTGATCACATAGAAGCGGGTTAGCCCTCACATTTTTCCTTCAGGGAAGGATTGTTTCTGTCGAAGTGCATTCTTCTGCTAGAAAAAGGGATTCAAATATTTCCACTGTCCCTGCCAAAAAGGAAATTTGGGACTCATTGAAAACACATGTACCATGTTCAGACGGTCACTGACACTCACTAATTCACAAGAATTGTTCTTTAAATAGACATTTTAACTACAATATATGTTAAAATATCATCCTCAGCTCGTTAGAAAGTACTGTAGTCTCTCTGCAAAAGACTAAAGACATTGTAAGGAAAAGGATTGAAAACATTTGTTTTGGTGATTTATAATAAGATCAAATATATATATATTTTTAAATAGATAATCACAGAAACAAATTTTATCTATTACTCCATCTCTCCATTTATGGCTGTTTATTAAATGTTAGTGACCGGTCATAATTGGCTAAATGGATGGATCTCAGCTTGCATGCGACTGCCTTTCAGTCTTTAAATATGGTTTGAATCATGTTTGTAGCATTAAAAACATTTAATAAATAATGCAATGGTGTATTATTTGTTTCTAGCCAAATTCTACAAAACCAACATTGGAATTTTGTCCAAAATATGTTGTTATCACCACTTCCCCCCTTTTAAATGAAAATGGTAGATGCAACATTGGAATATTAACATTGTTTCATCTCGTATACATTACATTTATACCTTTAGCAGACCCTTTTATCCAAAGCGACTAACATTTCAAACAATTAACACATTAGTCAGTTCATGCCTTCCCTGGGGCTTTCAACTCCAATGTGATTTGACTGGATGTTTTTCAGTTTAAAAAGATCTAAAAGTGCCACTTTAAAGTATAAGCCACAAACAAGCAACAACAAAAGAATTCATTAATTATAATAATACAATTTTAGTGTTCCCAGTGAACAAGCTCAACCCTTCAATGAACTTTCCTTTTACATCCTTACAGTCACAGAGCATGGCAGGAAAGATGTTACCTGGATGACAACATTTTGAAGGGAAGCCACCTGTTGGTTTAGCTCTCGAATCTTTTCTGTGTTGTTCTGTTGCATCTTGGTCTGTACTTCATCTGAGGTGCAGATAATCGTATGAAGGCTGTTGGAATCATCTTTCTCTGTTTCCTAAATATTTTAGAGATCAAATGAGGCTTCAGAAGAAAATATTTAAATGCTTTCTTTTATTTATTTTATATTGCACCATAACTCATTTAAACTTGCCTTCCTGCATAAGTGAAGCTCCATTAGACTCGTTTCTGAACCAGGCAGTTCTCCGATTTGCTGCTCAGGGGAGATCTCGTCTGAAAAACATGGAAAAGCAGAGGCCATGTGTGAAAGTAAATCTGCTGTGTCACTTCCAGAGAAATTTCATTCATTCATTTTCCTGCCCGTTTAGTCCCTTCCAGTGTCACGGGGGTCTGCTGGTGACTACCTCCAGCTCACATCGGGGGGGTACACTCTCTGGACAGGTGGCCAATCCATGACAGGGCAACACTCACACATTTACCTAAGATGTGGGGGAAACTAGAACTGACAACGAACGGAAAGTGCTTCCCACTGCACCACCGTGCCACCCTTCCAGAGAATGTGTAAAACAAATCCATTAATTCATGCAGCTAATGAAAAGCTAAATGGGGGATCTGCTTTTGAAAAACATTTGCAAATCCTATAGAAATATTTTTTCACATACTTTGACATATTATTAAAATATTACCCTGTTTTTACATTTCATGTACAAATATTCTGTGTGATACTGTGCAAATGATTTAGGTAGGTGAGGAACAAATGGTGTAAACAAAGAGTGCTTTCTAAAATGGAAATTTGAATAATTTAATTACATTAATGAACAGAATGTAGAGAATGGACAAAATTCCCAGACACACTTGATGATGTTGAGATCAGGGCTCTGTGGGCGTTTCTGTGTTTGGCTGTATGCTTGGTGTCATTTTCCTGTTGCGTATTTCATTGGGGGCCAATCATACACCTCCCTAATGGTATTGCATGATGGAGCCTCCTATAGAGCCCTTTCTGTTTGAGCTCTTGACATGGTTTTAAAGCTACATGTGACAGTAATGATCAGTAGCACGGGCTTGGTATAATTGGTGGATCAAATCTTCTTTTTATATTTTGTGAAAATTTAGTTTGGGAAATGACCTTCTTGGCTTTTCAGGTTGTAGTGATCCTTGTCTTCATTAATCCCAAGCATCCTGAGGCAAGACTCCATCACCTTCCCAACACTTGTGTCTTTAGGCATCCTTAAATGAACCGTTCGATCTGTTGCTAAAATAAAAGAACAGACAAGAATTGCTGATTGTTTGAGCTTTGAAAATAAGCACAGGTTTAAAACAATATCTGATGCTGTACCATTTATTGTGATCTCAATAAGATGCGAGTTCTTCTGGAATCTAGCATTTTGCTCCTGTCTGTGAACAGGAATCATTCAGGCAATCATATAAATACTTGAAATCAGCCATACTGTTTTTTTTTTTTTTTTTTCTCGAGAAATAATAGAGGTGTCCCAAACCTGAATTTGAATGAGCATCGGTTCAAGCTGCTGATTTGAGGAGAAGATTTTGACTTGGTCAAAGACACCAAAGTTGCTGTGAATTTCTCAACATTGTGCGGCCCAAACTGTTCTATTAAAGGAATCAAATCGTTAAGGCTAAAGTTTAGGTAATAAAAGTATAACTATTTGAATTAAATGAGATAAGGGTTGAGCTATGGTACCCAGGACAGAGTCGAGTCTTTGAGTGATGGAGTTTGGGGGGTGTAACTCATGGTAGATGGCAGACAGCAGCCTCTCTTTCTCCTCCAGGGTGGACACTTGAAGCAATTCCAGGGTCTTGAGATCAATAGAAGCGATGTGAGAGCCAGTGAATTCTGCCTCTGTCGGTAAAGCCAAAACCTTACTTTTAATTTTTTCTTCTTCCAGTAATACCAATGTAAAAATCTGCTATTTTTACATAGTTCTCACATGATGGCACATGCAAGCCCCCATCCACTTATTTCATGGCACACTGACAAGAATCTCTAGGCAGTTGAAATGTAATTTGAGAGAAACAAGCATGAAATGGACCAAATACTGAGAAAAGCTGTGACTGGAGGAATGAAGGTTTTTGTCTATAAGTTAATAACGCATCTGAAGTCAGTTTCACCGCAAGGTCACATGATCACAGAAGCGTTCTTTGAGGATATGTTTACAACAAAACTTTTAGCTCTTAGGAGCTTTTTATACCATTGTTGGGACTTTTTCTCTTTTTATATTGTAAGGATACATTTTGACAAAGGTATATAGATATAAAAAAAACTATACTTTACCTCTAATGAAAGGCACACATTTTTGCATACCAAGATTAATAAACCAGTGGCAGACCTCCTCCGTATTCAGCTGTGCTAAGTTTTTTTCTCTGCACCCACCAGATTCCTTTATTTCAAACAGACGCAACAAAAAAATGTAAGTAAACATTTAATTATGTCCAGGGTTTAAAAATGACAAGATGAATAACAAATAATTATTATCAAATACTTTTTTTGTATTTCAGTGGAGTGTGTGGGTGTTTCAATTGTAAAATGAGCTGGAATTAAAGGGTTAAAATGGCATGTATTTTATTAAACTAACAATTTTCAGCAAGAACAGGCTTTTTAGTTCAGCAATGTTTTCCTCAGTCTAAATTGCTGTAAGGAAAATTACCTTCACCATAATGTCTCCAGGGTGCTCCTTTGACCGGGGAATGTAAGATGCTGGAAAAGAGAATGTAATCACTGTTTTACTCAATGCATAAAGATTGATTTGTAATTAAGTAATTATTCATTTGCAACTTGATTTAAACCATTTGTTGTGTTTAAAACCCAATTGAGTTGCTTGCTATGGTATAACCTTGATTGTTATATAATGATTTAACATTATATTCAATTTCTTAGGCCATGTACATCCCCCCTCCCTCTAGTAAGCTTTGTTTGATTTGTTAAAAAAAATCTTTATGCTGTAATGTTTCAGTTGTAAAAAAACAACAAATATTATAAAAGAGACCAAAAGTGCTACATCTTATAAAAAAAAGCAAAGACAAAATACATGAACAAATTTTAAAAATGATTTCATAATTCTAACTACACACACTTAATCATCAGACCACTTACAACAAAGACATTTGTTGCTTATTCATGTAGCACAAACCAACATTGAAACCCAAATCCTTGCAATTCATCCCAAAACTTGAGAGAAACCAAACGCGAGCGCAGAATATATGTGGCAAATGGAACAGAACACAACCAAAGGGAATTTTAAATGTGAGGAACCTATCCAAGTTCATTCCTTTATTGGCATTAACGGCACACATAGGTGCATGAGCCACCAAATATTCAGTTTCGCTGTCTGTGATTTGGTGCATTACTCTAACACAAGACATTCAAAAGACAATTGTTTTATCAGGAAGATTATTTAAGGAAAATTACTAAAGTTTACAGTTGCCACGAAAGAAATTATACATACAGATCCAGAATGGGTTCATCTCTTTTAACATCACCATGAAACATTTTCATTGTGTTCCGAGCTATTTGTAATGTGTTTTTCAAACCTGCTTTAAACCTTTCTGTGTTTGGGTCCCACAACATGAAAATACAGCACTTTACTTTACAGTAGCGTGTATTTTGTTCAAAGATTGTCTCTTTACGTGTGTTTTAGTTGCAGTACATCTGGCCTCTTTCAGGTCTCATAGTTGAATCCATTTTAATTAACTTTTCAAAGTAAAAATGGTCTTAAATATTATATATTAAAAATTTTTGTTGTAAAAAAATGCTCTACTGACTGGACCACAGAAAAGCTCAAAATCTCAATATAGTACTAATAATATAAAATAATTTTTTATAACTTTATATAAGCATTTACCAACAGTTATCCTTCTTTGTCGTGGCGATTTCTCTTCTTCAACAACTTCATCCTGTATTTGACACATGGAGTGGAAAGTGTGACTTCTTGGCACGGTATCCCCCAAACTACAAGACCTTGTAGCTGGTTTCTGTGATGTAAACATGCACAGTTAATCACTTTAAACCGATAGATCCTGTGATATATCCTGTGCTTTTAGTGATATATTCCACAGCTCTATTACCTTTTGCTGGATTAGCATGCTCATCTTACTGTTTAGTGGTAGCAGCCTCAGCTCTTCCTTTAAAACATCATGACTGCTGGCATCATTGTTGCTGAAATCATCTAAATCAGAAAAACGACACATCAACAAGATGTCAGTTCTATTAACAGATGCCTTGGCAGCGGATGGGAAACAACTTTAGTATCTACAACAGTTCTAACTCTGTCTGGGTCACTGGGTCCATGTCTGGGAAGCAAAACAAGTAGAACTTCAAGCTAACATGGGAAAACTGGCCTGAAACTCAAGTATGGGCACTAAAGATCACCATATTTGGTGTATTGTGCTCTTAGGAACAGACTTGAAAGCTAAGTTGGAATTTGTGTCAAATTAATAACGTCAGCCGGAAACAGATACTTAATCTCTGTATGCTAATGCTAATCCTGGAGCTAATAATGTTAAGGGACAAGGGAAGGCATTTTTCAGCTGTGGCTCTGTAGCATTGTCACAAGCTGCAAACCCTGTGCATACAAGCCAACACACAGCAAACCACACAGCATCGCAGTGGGATGTTGCAAAACTTGGCCAACAGTAAAATGGACAATGTAAGGGTTTGTCTGGCCAGTGGCATATTTTAGTGACCAATGACATGCTATAATTTCCCACAGACAGCAGACATTCTAACATTCCCACAACCACCATGCTTTCGGAACCCCCACCTCTTCCTTCATAAAAAAGCAGGAAAAACAAACAAGTGCTGGGAATTGACACACTGAAATAATGAGTTCCACTGTCTATCCGTGCTGAAAATATGTGGGAGAGGTATCTGTTAGCCATTGATGACAGGTTTGCAGAGAAGAATTTGGTAGAGCTACTGTCCTGTGACCCTGTTTAAAAGTGAGGGAGAACACCTCAAATAATTTGGTATCTCTGAATTCAAACCACAATGTGTGCAGAATCCACTCTGAGAGAACAAAGACACATGTTTAAAAACACCTGCAACAGAGACTGAGGTTTAGGAAGAGCTTATAGAATATAAAAATTTAATATCATCAAAATAACAGAATTCATTGCCATGGCCAGGCAAACAGCTGTCTTGTTGCTTTTTTTCCCTCTGAAACACAATGGGAACCATTTAAGGGACCATTTAATGTTTTTGTTTTCTGTAAATGATTTACAGAATTAATGCAGTTTCTTTCAAGAAAATAAACAATCAAATCCCCCAAAAAATGGCAAAATAAATAACGTTTTAATAATAACAAAAAACAGTCTATTGATGGTTGTATTATTAAGTGTATTATTTGATGGTTTAGAGTGCACCATAAATGTAGTTTTGAATCTCTAATTAGGAATGTTTAAGATTTAATTTCTGTTGCTTTTTGTAACAGTTGATTCAAAGTCTTTTAGATGCACAATTCACATGTGTGGTGGAAAATTACACTTATTTTCCCTCTAAAGTTCAATAACCGGTCTTATATGCAGTCAAAGGTGATAATTTACTGAACACAGACAAAGATAAGTGAATATATCAGCATGCCGGGCCACAACAATGAGAACATCAGAACAGGAATATTCTTGGGTACTTTCAGTTCCACTCCGCCCTGAAAGACCCACCTATTTTTTTTTAAAAGGAAAGATCTGTTATTAATTTTTCTGAAGCTCTATCACTGCAAAAAAATTATTGCACATTTAAGTGGAAATTTTACAGCAAAATACTGCTTCGATTTAATAACAGCAAGTTTTTTCTAATGTGGTTTGTTTTTGAGACTTGTTTACTTGAGTTTCAGTGGTTGCCCAACAACAGTAGGTGCTGTGATTTAAGAGTTTTATACTAAACCATGTTACAGTTTTTAATATAAACAGTAACATGCTGTTAATTTAAACCACAGTAGGGTGCAGTACTTTTTACAGTGCCCTTCAACCACAGCTGCCAGTGGATTAAGTTTTTACAAGAATCTTGTAATTGGACGCCTTTAATACTGTTACAAAAATAAACCGTGACATCTTGTTAATTCAGATCACACGTCATAAAAAACGAGGCCACTCTATGCAAAAAATTAATAGACTTGAATGACAATGACAATGCGTAACCAGCGCAATTTCAGATTCCATTCCGGTGAAAAGTTGAGCGGGATTCAACTTTGACCTGCGATATTGCATCATGAGATGCAACTTGAAACATCGGATTGGAGAGTTCACATGCATGAGCTTTTTGATCACTCAATATAAAGCAAGTGTAATTATTTTAGTATGACACTATTGTTATAAAGTAGATTAGAGAGCACCTTCTTATAATTTAGATGTGTTTTATAGTGAATCATAAAATTTTTGTGAGAGGGCTCATAACAAATTCCCAATGTGTTTTTTTTCCCAAGATCATTAAAAAATGAACAGCAAAACACATACCAAAATTGACCTTTATATGTGACAAAATTGATTAATTATAGGATTGTACAGTGCATCTCTCAGAACCTGACATCAGAAAAAAAATATCTTATCAACCTTCAAGAGGGAGACATGTTTGGATCAGAACATGCTTGCAGCCTCTCACAATAGCCTGGAAAGCACAACAGCGTCTCTTTTATGCCATGCTTTCCCCACCCTTTCTTACCACAGAAACAATTGTAAGTATCCCAACAACATGGTTTGAAAATCGTAATTATTCAGACCACTATGCCTTGTAAAAACAGCCGAGAGAATCATTGTAAACATACTCCCTCCTATATCTTAACCACAAACACTATGTGAGTACATGACCCTGAGCCACATACAGTACAGTAAATAGTATCCCACCCACCCCTTAAATAAACTCTCTGACCCTACGTTGGAACACTGGAGAACAAGGGGTGATGTCTTTGATTAAATCTCCCCAAGCTCTTGACGCATTCTTTCCCATTATGAAGGAAGAATTGAGCCACAGAGAGCAACTTAGAATTCAAGTGATGCACTGAAGCCTCTACATGAGATTTCTGAGGTCTTAAGTAACTTCAAGTGATGTTTTATAAGCTCCTCTTTCATTTTTAGTTTGTGGTTCTAAAAGCATTTTTTTAATTATAGCAAAGACATCCTTTACATTCATAAAGAATGTTAAATATATAAATTAATGCATCTGATTGTTTTGAAACAGCTAAAAGCAAGACTCTGTCCCCAAAGAGAAAGACAGGAGGCCTTCAGAAACTGGGCCACTTCACACGGTCTGCACTGTACAGTCGGCACTCTGAAAGCCTCTGGTCATTCTAGACAGTGAACAGGAAGAGGATATGTTCCCCAAGACTGCAAGGAAAACTCAGTAAAGACAAGGACTTAACATAGGTCAAGATCTGAGGGAGCCAAAAAGCAGATCTTTATTCTGTGGAAAACTATGCATGTGTGCTGCAACTCCTCGCAAACAGCCAATAAACTGCAAGCTGGATTAATGGACAACCAGTGACAGAAGAAGGTAGAGATGGGGATATTTCTAGGATCAGAGACAGAGAGGCCTTAGAGATCGTGGGAAGAAGGGCTCCTTTGAATCAAACTGACGGAACACACAAAATAAATAATTAAGAAGGATTTCTCAAATCATATGAATAATGTTGTGCTTCTTGGGATGTTTCTAATTGGAGTGGTTTTGCTTTAAAACGTTATAAAAAGGTATTCGTTATAAAGTTCGCTCTCTGGCTTTGGTTTTGTCTGAAACATGATATCTGGAGGCTCTTATTTCGTGAAAAAAGCAGTTAATCCTTTCTACTAATCTGCTGCACACTTTTCATGTGTTGGCATTTATACAATGAATAATTTTGATGAGCCTTTGCTTAAGCAACAGAATGTAACAAGTGAATATGTCAAAAAGACAAGAAATGAAGATGATAAAGATATTCCAGTGATCGTCACCAAAGAGTAAAGCTTTTGTCATTTCTGAAGCAACATTCTGTGCAGCACTAGGTGAGTTCATCTTTGGTTCATTGATAGTTTTCAACATTTTAAACTGCACATAAATTAGTTTAATGTATTTTTGAATTAACGGCAAGATGACACCGCTCAGATCATACATGCTCCTAATATATTGTGTGTAAAATCACCAGTTCCCAAAGTGTTGGATTAACAATACACTGTGTAAAAAAAGTACACTTTGCCAGTGTAGATTATGGGTGTAAAATATATGGTTTTACACTTACACCTGAAAGTGCAAAATCATGACCCCGCCCACAACAACATATGTCTTGAGGCGAGACCATGCCATTTTGTCTGGTGATGTAGAAGTGTAACCCCCTATGCCCTAACTGTTATTTTTTAGCACTTTGAGATGCCAATTTAGCACTCTCAATTCAACACTTCAGGTTTTTACACCTGATAGATTAGGAGCATATGTGGTCTGAGTGGTGTTGGATTGACACTGCCAAGTTTACTGTGTAGCCAGTAAATAGAGGTCCAAAATAGTTCACGTCACTTTGCTTTTTTTTTCTTACACGTACAAAAAAACTTTTATATTGATGGTATAAATTGCATTTGGGGGCAAAATGGTTAATGGATTTGTAGCCTTTCTGAAAAAAAAATGTCTTTTCAATTACAGTGTTAAAACAAAATGTAGAATTAGATTAACACCACCCATGAACCCTGAGACCCCTGTGTGGCAAAGAGCTGGAGGTATGGCGTATTTTTGAAATTGTCAACAGACAGAAGCTTACTGGAGATGTAATTAGGTGGTGGGATCCAGTTAAAGTTATAGAGAGCTTGCAGCCGGATATCCTCCTGAATTTCATTAATATGAATTTCATATCAAAACGGCAATTAAAGACTCATTATCATCTACTAAAGTTTGAAACAGAAATAAATGTTTTTGAAAAAAAAATCCAGTAAAAATCCATTTAAAAAAAAATGAGGTTTTTTTTTTATAGAATAATTGAATTTTAATAATTGAGCTGTATCTCTTGTTTCAATTAATATTTGAAAAAAATGTTTACTTTAAATCCAACTGATCTTGTTTCAAGGCAAAAAAAAATAAAAGACTTAAAAAATGAGACTGGATTAAACCTGCAAACGGGTTTCTACCCCAATTCTGACTGAATCAAAACTTGATTCCTTGCCACCAGATTTTTTATTTATTTATTTTTTTTACAGATATTTTTCACAGGGTGTTCACTAGAACTTTAAGGGTCTAAATATCTTTGCCATGAGGAAAAGCTAAATGCATGATGAGACCTGCAGAGTGGCATGTCCACCCACACCCTCTGAACTGTGCTCTTTTCGATAAAAACCACACCCGGATGAGTAAAATTAAGAAGAAATAAAAATATGAGTCAAGAAGGGCTTGTTATCTTTGTTTCAGAGATTTCAAGTCATGTAGTAAATCTCAGAGTGTTAAAAAAATGATGAAATATTCTTGATAAGCTGCTTTCACAATACATCATCTAGCATCTGAAATTGCGCTACATGAAACTGGCATCAATGTACAACTTTGTTTGTTTTATATTGCTGCCTTTATTCATTTGATAATTCATGTTTTTTTTTTATAACAAATATTACAATTAATTCCAGCTTTATCCAAAAAGGGGTCAGATCCCATTGACAAAAGTCTCTTACTAGCAGGAAAAAAACATAATGAAGCCCTTTTGCAAAAAGACATTTTAATTTGTGTTTTTCTTTTTGTGACTAGGAAGGGGTCGATTTTATATTATTAATTTCTTTTAAGTTATTCTTGAGAATAGTTGAGTGACAACAGTAAACTTTCTGTGAATCCAGTGTCGAAAGTTTCAACTGAAACCTTGGAATTAAAAGAATTTACGGTAAATTTCATTATCAATCACTTTTAAACATCATGTATTAACCAAACTGCAACCTCCCATTTCACCTCCAGATGCATAACAGAAAGTAAAGATGCAATTCTTCAACCGGCTACTTGAAGCTAGTCCCACAAATGAGCAGGTTCCCATTGACACCACTGTTATAAATGCATGAGCAATAGAATAAAACATGTTTGAAGCCAGGTAACAAGAGACTTGATCAGAAAGCTATGGGTGATATCCATATTTTTATACTGTCTATTGTATTGATGTGATGCAAATAAGAAACCGAATGAGAGAAAATTCCAGGGACATTACATTATCAAACACGTTTGGGGAGAAGGCAACATGAATCATCCTATTAACCTACGTCCTTATAAGCAGGTCCAATCCTTCTCTCATTCGACTCGGTCCAAACCAGCTTTGCTCCCACCTTCTACCCGCTCACCCCACTTCAAGACAGCTATACTGCACACTTGTTTCCCCCACATATGCTCATGAACTATAACAGGTCCAGATAATGAACTCTTCTAGCAAAGTGTAATATGTTCAATGATGAAGACCCCTCACAACAATGGCAGACTCACCGAGATTATGTTCAGTGAACTGCAGCAAACTGATTCCAGTATTGAGGCTCCCTGACAATACAAAGGAAGTTTTTTCAGGAACACTATGCAACATCAGATTTTAACATCTTAAAATCATGCTGGTGGGCTCTTCACATTTCTAAAGCCTCTTACTTTTCCGTGGGTATTCAGGAAGAGGGGGTACTTGAAATTGGTTACGAAAGAAAAGCGTTGAAGATTTGTCCATACACTTTTTCTGGGCTGTTTCTTCAACTTGAGTCTCCTCAGGTGGATGACCACCTTTGGTGTCTTGGCTTCTTTCAGGCTCCACGTCCAGGTCTACATCTTCATCACTTTCTTGCTCTCCCGTAGGAGCACTGCAGATACTATCTACTCCTTCACTACCTGACGTTTGCTGCTGACTCTCTTCCTCTGAGTTAATATCAAAGAACTGATCATCATCAATCACGTCAGAAGGCGTTGGAGGGATGAGGTTGATAACCGGGGGTGTGAGAAGATCCCCATTTCCAGTATTTGAGCTGCCAGAGCCATATAAAAGAGAATCTAAGGTAGAACTGTCCTCATCGTTCTGTATTACTTGGCACTGAAGTGGTAAAGAGGAAAGTGGTGCAAGCTTCTTCTTCAGGAACGTTCTTTGGCACATGGACACAGAACTTGAAGAACGACCCAGGCTGATCTGTTGAGGTGGACCACAGGATTCAATCTCAGCCAGGCTAAAACCAAGGTTGTCTATTCCCAAATCTTCAACAACGATATGAACATCCTCCTCAGTTACAATACCAGTGGGGTTCTGAGGTATCTCCTGGTTATCTTCCAAGAAGTCCTTCTCACCTGCACAAAAGCAAGTGCAACACAGAATCCTGTGGAAAATGCTAATGTTTTCTTGGTTGGAGTCAAGTTCATGCTTTGCCATGTCTATCAGAACTTTCTCCTGTTCCCACAATCGTCTCAGCTCCAGAGGAAATGAAGAACTAGAGGGTCACACACAAACATATACAAGACACCTCCATCGCCCAAACCTTCATAGAGACGAAAACAGACCTCCTCGAAGCATCAATATTCAAGCCTCTCTCACCAGCAAAAAATAAATCCTCTGAACAGATCGTTGCTTAGCAGTAGCTGAGTAGGATGAGGCTCTCTGCTTTGGATCAGATGAACACTTGAGATGAAGGCTAGTTTCTATTACAGGCCTTTCATATGGAAAGCGCAGAGGACACACATTTTTCCCTGAATAAAATTAAGGACACAGATGACCTTCCACAGATGAAGAGAGATCTATAAAATAACATTACACTGTATTCTCACTCTATATAACACTCACTACTTGGGTTGTGGAGAAAAATCAAACTGGAGCACATTAACCTCGGTTTTACCATCACTGCTTTGGCTTCCTATACATTTTAGATGCTGTCATTAGTTTCTAAAACATTTAAATAGTCTGGTCCCTCCCTACCTGTCAGAGCTTCTGCAGATCCTTGCTACTAGGACAAGAAGGAAACTCCAAGGAGATAGGAGAGATCAACTCTCTCTGATTTTAAACCTAAACAAAAGCACATCTCTTTGTTCTGAATGTAATGTTCTCAGTTGGTTTCCTTTATCATGTTTTATTATTTTATGCCATTGTTGATTTTATTGTTCTTAATTCTTTCAGTTTTGTCATATGCCCACTATTGAACTGTGATGACTGTTAACTATGAAGCACTTTTGTAAGATCTTCTATGTTAAAGTGCCATATAAATAAAGCGGACTTGACTCAACATGCATGGGAAATAATTAAAGGTTGATAGAGGTTGATTTAGAGCTAGATAATGCCTTCGTTTATCAGCATCACATGTGGATCACACTGCTGAGCTCGCCTTCAGGAAGATGCAACTTGAACATCAGTATACAGTATATCAGAGTGTAGAGTAGCAAGTGGTGTTAGCTTCTATATTACTGATTTTTCTTTTCTTTTTTTTCCTGGGATTGTTAAAATCTGTATTTTTTTTTCAAAGATAAACTGAAGACCCCCTTTAGGAGACGACTGTACACAAATTCTGTTGGTGAGGAATTTGGCACATCTTGCTTTTCGAACCTTTAAAAGAAAAATAGGTATCAAGGAAATTGCTGAAATTGGAACTTGCTGAAATTATGTTTATGGACATTTCACCATCTGAACAAACTATTTGAAAGATAAAAAATAGAGTTTATGTTAAATTTACTTGATCCCTCTACAGGGAAAAGCTTTCATATAACTTTTTCTCAATTAAAGTGGTCAATAATTGTTGATTACTTTTATTACATTATTATTACTTCATTTTTTCAACACAATTCATACCAAAACCCCACAAAAAATTCACCCAAGCCCGGACAAAATAAAAATGAAAACTGCCATCTCAATACTATTTACTAATTCTGTCTGGGGGGTGAAAACCCAAAATTCCAGCAACCTAAATATAATATTCCGATGGCAAAAACTCTGATAGAGTCTGCCAACTTCTTTAAATATCTCAGCTGTAATACTTTTTAACAGGGTTTTAACAGTTAAACAGAATTTCTTTGAAAGAGATTGGAGGATTCCTTCTGGCTGCCACTGAGTGTCAGTAATGTGCAGACGTTCTGTTTGAGGCAGGAGGGAAGAGAGGAAAAATACACTTTGTAAAGATGAATGTGTTTTAGGTCATGTTACTAATGAAAAAATAAAAGAATAATACATTAAGTTGTTTAGTGCCTTTCTTAACACATAAGGACACCTTACAAAAGCAATAATTAGCAAACAATCGTGCCAGGAATATTCAGAATATTTTTTCACAAGTTCTTGTTTAAATTTTCACAAAGCTAATTTAGAATAAGAGAGAGAGAGAGAGAGAGAGAGAGAGAGAGAGAGAGGTTGTTCCGGGAGAGGTCCCAGTGTTGCAGCCAAAAATAACAGCGAATTCCATCCTCGTCAGAAAGTGTTCTTCGCTAAAGAAAGCTGTAGTACAATTTTCAACACTTTTCCAACATATTGAACATTTCCTGTGTTGCTCGTGTTTCACCGGCATTCTCCCTGTTCGCTGTCATGGAGCAAGCTGCTTTCTATGGTCATGCCCACTTTTTCAAACATTTTTTATCAAATGAAATTTGATAGGCTTCACCCTTCACAGCTGCTGCCAAAAGATAATTTTAACATGTTTTCACAGATCATGATCAAGTTAAGCTTTTACAAACAAAATATTGTTCTCAGAATACAAACTTTTTAGAATAATTACATGTACATTTTCTAACTAGGTTTATTTTGGGTGATGCAAGCCATTCAAGGTCTGTTTTTGAAAGTGATACGGATCTAGAGATATCTGGCAAGAGGTGAATATTTGAATTTATTACAAGCTTTCCCACTGACGTACAAACTTTTTCTCAGGCAAATGGTGCTACATGCAGCTAAGCAGCAAAGTCTACACAGCAAATGCTGTTTTATGTTGAAATTTGGGATTTAAAACAATTTGAGTTGATTTTAGAATGGAGGAAGTAATTTTAACAGATACAAATTAAAGGGGTGGGTTCGTTTACAGAGTTGGTACAAAGGTTTTCAGAGATGGCGGTCACACTCCTCCATGGTTTCCTTTAATTGTCATCCATTCGATTTTCAGTCATCTAGATTAGAATCAAAAAAGTAATATTTACATTTTCAACTATTTTGAATGTGCTTGTGTAAGGGTGTTGTCAGACTTTGATTTTGGACCAGGAGAAACAACTGAAACGCTGTTGCAATCGTCTGCAGAATCGTCATCATTCATCCCACACTGATCGCTCTGTTGCTCACTAGTTGAAAATACAGACAGGTGACGTCATTTGGCCCACTCATTGATCACATACTCCATCGTATTTGTTTCCTTGACTGCTTTTCGATTGGTTAGATAAACGCGGCTTTATAAACATACACACTATTTCATACGGTGGCTGTGTTTGTTCAAAAAGCATTTTTGGTCCTCTTTATTTGTTTTTAGCTTGGATCGGTTATTAGATGTTGTCACCACAAACTAATCACTTTATAGAGTATTTGCAACCTCCTAGAGCAGGTCTTGGACAGCTTTTCTACTCCACTTTTGTTCAAAAAATGAACTACACATTGAAAAGTCTGTCCAAATAATTGGGAGAAAGACAGCCAGGAAAAAGGAGGGAGGTGTTGACCTTGGAAACCTCTTTCACCTCTTCCCCTTTAAAGCCCTGTGGCTTGAATCCCATAATCAATTATCCTCTGAAGGCTGGAGACCACCAAAGTGTGGCTGCAGTGTGGAAGCTGGCCAACACATTAAACGAATACATCTATGCTTCTATTTAAAATGCTGCCATGCTGTAAAAATGTTCATATTTTGTATATAGTCTTAATTAAACATCTGTTATTATTCATGCTTCACCTATAGTCAGGATTTAATTTATCTTATCAGAAACGGAAAAAATAAAAAAGCTGAAAAGTTTGTATGAATGCGTTCAGCTCTGTCAGTAAACAAAGTTGCTGTGGACTCAAAGGTAACTCACTCTCAAGGAAAGAAACACGTTGACCATGTGAGGTGTATTACAGTAGTTCAAAGCTGGGGTGTAAGAGAATATCGATGCATGAGAATATTAAAATAATTATTTATTTATTTTTTATTTATTATATTAGGTAGAGTGAAAAAATTAACTGGAAGTACTGAGTTAACTGATTTTTCATTGAATTAACCCTCTGAACATGATCAGATTACTTTAGTATTAAAAATGTAAAAAATCAAGTTCATTCAAAATAATTTTTTTCTGCAATTATTTAGCTCAGATCAAAATGTTGACACTTTTAGTAGTAGTATTATGTTTACATAAGATGTGACATTTACAGTATATTATCTGTTTATTCCAGCTTACATTTATGTATTTATTCTTCTTCCTTTCGAAAAAAGTCTTTATTGTTGACTTTTATTGATAAATTGACTAATTAATGAAATTTTAGTCCTGTTAAAAAAGCAAACTGAAAGTTTTTATAAAACTATACCCTTTAAATACGAAATATCTCAATATATGCATTGACTTTCAGAACAAATCATAACACAACCCTTGCATCATGATATATATCTTATTAGCAAATATTTAGTGATACGCAGCCATTGAGCTTATACACTGCTTAGTAGAACTAATGTTTTCCCCTGTTTGGTTTTCTGTTGAGGGTAAGTAATCCATTTGTTATGATACTAAAGTATACTTTCCCAAGTGTGGTTACAAAAAAAGCCAATTGGTTGGTATTTTAAATGGACTGTTTGGCTCAGTGTAAAGATGATGACATTGGTTAGTCTGTCTCTTTCCATTTTGTTTGTCCCCCATTAATCTTTTTTATAGAGGCAGCCCCTTGTGCTGTGTATGTCAGCATTATGCATTTCTTTCATCTTACTTGAGCTTTTATGCATAGAGAAAATGAGTGAAAGTGTGTACGTTTGTGGCTGGATGTGGCTTATGAAAAGCTGATTTACATGATGTGAAGAAAAAGACAAACTGAGGCTTTCTTCAGACTTTCCCATGGGAATTGTGTTCTTGACTTATAAGATGCTGGTCTTCAAGGAATCACGGCAAATGATTAAAAGGTTTACTTGACATTTTCCTTCTCCAATTGGATGTAAAACATTTCAGTAAGTGAAATTTATAGATGACAGGAGGCAACGAATGGAAAACAAGAGAGCCCAGATGAGCAGGGGAAGGTTCCCTTTGGTTTCCGTGGTAACGATGGGAGCCCAAGGCTTGATTTAATGTGGGTGAAAACACTATGGCTTCAAGAACACAGAATTGTAGTGAAACTCATTCTTGAAAAAAAACAAAACAACAAACAAGGTTTGTTATACGTATTAATATATAATGGTTACAAGGTTATTGTAGGGGAATGGTATGGTAGGGGCTTTCTGGGAGCCAATGTTTATATTTGAATTCCCTCAAACCAACATGCCCCAACACCTATTTGCATAGAAAAAATACAAACATATATAATGTTGTTACCTTAACTTAGGCAGTGGTCATGGTAAGATCTATTGGGTCATCAATAAGTGAAAGCAATGTGTGTTACTATAGCAATGTAGACTGAATGCGTAGAATGTGTTTAGCATCGTTTCACATTAAGATGATGCCTGGACACCAGACACCAGAGCAAGAGGCTGAGGCAGAGAGTAGAGTAATAGATTAATGCTCGCAGATCAGAGACTTAAAATAAAGCAAGTAAGTGAGTTCAATTCAGTTTATTATCCATGCCTCATTATCTTAACACTCCATTCTATATGCAAAACCCACACCACATACTTCTGATTGGCTAGAGGCTTGTTTTGTTTGTTGGCCCAACTTAAAAAAAAATGTCAACCCTTTAATCTTTAAACGTAATTATCCACCAATGACAAACATTTGAAGAAATTACTTATTTGTGGCCTATTTAACAAAGTATGTGGAGCTGAGTATAGCACAAATGTCACAAAAATAACTAGCTGAAGTTGCAGAGGGTTTGGCCTCCCTCAGTTTTCTTACAAGGATTACAAATCAACAATGTATGAGGAAATATTGATCAAAATACATCATAATAGAGGTGTACTGCATTAGGAAAGGAAAAAACTTAGTCTTTCGATGACAGGGAGTACTAGTAAATTCACAAAAGCTCGCACACAATAGCTAACCAGAAGCACGTCTTGCATGCACTCGACCATTCAAAGCCTTTTTATGTCTCTCGCGCCTGAGCTGCCATAGACATCACCCCAAATTAACTGCAACACTTTAAGAATGGCCTGATTAGAGAAGCATGGTAAACAATGGGACATCAAATGTGACAAGCAGCAGGTCTGACAATGTGTTCATCCCCATCAAATGACACAGACAGTCCTTTTTAAAATGGTCTGACCTATTTCCCAAAAAATGAGGATTGTTTTCCGACCAGCTCTATTGTCTGTCGCTCCAATGAAACAAGCCACTAGAATGTAATTTGGATAGACTTCTGTCTCTGTTCTCACTTCTTTAGAAGTATCTTGCATGAAAAGAATTAAAGGGGTTTGGTTGAATGTGGAATTGATTTGCATAGCCTTTATTGATCACACATGAGGGAAGTGATAGAGGAGGACATCCCCTCTTCAAATCTAGACAGGTGGAAAAGCAGATGGCTTTGGTGCTTTTCCATACATTTTCTCATGTTTCATGAAGATACTACTGAAAAGAAGTGAATCGAACCCAGATGATCTTTAATGTAATGGAACTTAATATACCTCAACAAAAATCTCAGATTGACCTTTACTCTTAATTCATTAGTGGATTAATGTTTTCTGTCACCCGTTCCACCTTCTCCGACACATCGCTTCACTCTAAAGGTAAGGTTTCTCATTTGTGCACATATTACGTATTTTGCATGTGTTTTATTATCATTTATTACATTAACAATGTGTAGATTTCAGGATTGAAGAATTATGTTATAGCTGTAATTTATTGTTATTCGTCTAAAGGTTGAATACATAGTGCATATAACATATACACAGAGCAATGTAACTGGGATCTTTAACAAAACAAATATTAAAACGTTCATTGTAAAGTTGAGAAGGAGATTATCAGATTGATTCACCCTACAACACAACCCTTAATCTTAATTACATCTTATTTTTTGGCAAAGAGGAACAAAGGAAAACAGTTACTTGAACAGCTAATGTATCAATCCGCTCACATACCATCACACCATTTATTTGTTTTGTCTGCTTTGTTAAACAACCATTATACTAATGGTGATAATGATTTTTGTTTTGATCAAACAAAACGCTCTCAATGACTGAAACTCTTCTTTACTAAACTTAAACTCAAATCATCTCTCAACGGTACATCTCACACATGTACATACGAGATAACAAACGTAAGTAACGTGTTCTGCAATTAGGGAGTGTTTGATTACAGGGGGCTCGACTAAAAAAGTTTGAGAACCACTGTATTATTACTAATGTGGGGGCAATCTTACTAGATATTATTAGTAATGTAGTGACAATGTTACTGGCTATTATTAGTAATGTAGTGACAATGTTACTGGCTATTACAGTATTACTAATGTGGGGGCAATGTTGCACTGGAACAGTGATGGTGATAACGAATGGTGGACTTTAGAATGATGAGTGGGGGCAAAGAAAAACATTACAGCCTTTTTTTTTGTTACTTTTACTGTTTACTGTCTGTTCATGTTACATGTTTGGCTGTTAACTTTTACACAGTTGATATAAAACATTTTACAACAGTATTTGGTTCAGAATCTTTTTTTTCTGGATTTTCCTCTTTAAAAATTGGGTGCGTCTTATGTGCCGGTGCGTCTTATGAGCCGAAAAATACGGTATTTAAAACTTTACAATTATTTTATAATAGGATCTAAACCAGGTGTCCCCAACCTAGACCTGCTCCCATATTTTGGAATTAGTCTCTGCACATTGCCAAAAACTGCTCAAAGAAAATCCCTCTTAATGTAGCACCACGCCAGCAGAGGGAGCCCTCACCTGAATACTATCTGGTACCACTCCCTCTGCTTTTTCTGCTGTCACTTCCATTTTGCGGACCATTACGGCAGGGCCTGGCCAAACAGCCTTTGCCAGTTATTTTGCCTTACACAGCATTTTTCTTGACTTGACGCCCTTATCGACTTATATCTGTATTACCCCCTGGTTTGTTTTCTGGTTGGACTGATTACTGTCTGTGACCACAACTCTGATTTCTGCCTTAAAATTTGGATTGTTGTACTGTTTCCTCATTAAACTTCAATGCTTCAACCTCAGCACCATTACACTTGGCTATAAATGTATTATTAATCTTTTTCATTACAACTAACCCACCAACAGGGTACTGCATTCTACTGTTGTGAGCATGTGTTTATTGTGAGCATATTTAACAACAAAATATCCACTCGGCTATGAGCATGGAAAGTAAAAACAACGACACATCACCACCTCTTGCCATTTGGGGAAAAAATGGTGCTGAAATGGAAATGATCACAGGTCGGGAAGCAATATCAAATGCACATTAGCTCCATTCTACTGTTCAAACTATGCCTGTGGTTCTGCCTCTTTTTCCATAGCCAACTGAAAATAAACTTGAAACAAAAAAGACTATCAAAAGTTCTCCTCTATTAAAAATGTTTTTATTTATTTAAAACCTCTATTTCTGCATTTAAAATGCATACGGTGAATTATTGAAATTAAATGATTTTATGATACCACGCTTGAAACAAATTCTATGACACTCGCAGTAAAAAGGTTGGGAACATCTAGGATAAGTCATAATTCTGTAATAAACAGTCATGCTCTTACGGTGTAGTTTCTTATGTCATTTGTTACACAATTCTATAACAAAGACTTGTGTAACTGTCTCAAATTTGTGAGAAAACCACAGCCAAATAATAATAAAGTATTGGCCCTCACTTGAGTTTAAAGCTTTCATTGTGATTAGTGTTGAGGAAGTACCTCAGCCTCGAAGTACCTTCATAAAAAATTGTCAATGTCTGTAAACAAAGCACAAAGCGGGTGCTTGAAAGATCACACGCACACACATACACACTTTTACACACAATACACGTTGATAGAATCTAATGAACTTCCTGCGATCAGCTGCCTAAAGCTGTGAGAAGCACCTCAGAGGCTTGTTGTGTCTACTGGCTGCCTGCAGTGTAAAATGAGCATTGTGACAATATATTTCTGCACAGGAACACATCAACATAATAACATAAATCCTCAGGTTCCACCTGACTGTTACTATAACAACTGCAGTTGGTAGCAATGGAGGAAATGTTAGGAGGAGGTTTGGCTTAGATGGAAATCTGTTTCAATTCTTCATTCATTTTTCAACCTGCTTATTCCCTTTCGGGGTCACAGGGGTCCGCACACATTGGGTAACATTCACTCAAACATTTAAACCTAAGGGGATTTGAGATTATTCATGTTTGGGATTGTGGGGGAAACCGGAGTACCCGGAAGAAACCGGCGCAAGCACCGGGAGAACATGCAAACTCCTGTCAGGAAGGTCACCGGCGAGCCTCAAACCGACAACCTTCTAACTGGAAGGCCACAGTGCTACCCACTGGACCACCGTGCCGCCCCTGTTTCAATTACTCACACTGAATAACATTTTGAAGTGACAAAACACTACCTTAACAGTTATTCATGTTTTAATTATAACCAATGCCTTTACAGAACCAAACACCTGCTTAAGCAGGGCTTAGTTAACTAAATCATTCACAAAATCAGCAAATCTGTACCAGATCATGGGTGCAATGATGAATTTAAATGGATCTCACACAAATTACCTAAAATGGTTTAAATTGTTAATCACCAAAATTTATTCTAGAACACTCACGTCTACTCATTCCCTTCTTAGTTTATGAATATAATCAACTGTCATTTAGCTTGTAACAGGCCATGACTTCAAACATCTGTGGGGTATCCTTGGGGCTACTTTGTTCATATGCTCCCATCAACTAAACCGTTGAGGGCACAATGGACATGTTTTATCCATGAGGGAAATGCACCACCATCTGTTGAATCTAAAAATGATAGCTGTGATGTTTCAAAATCTAGCCTCAGTCCCAAAACAAATGAGTACATTTGTTTTTAAAGAACACTTTCTTTATTAAAATCTATATCAGAGAGAGGCATGGGAATAAACATCGTCACCATCAATGGAACAGAGAGCAAAACAAATTTCCATCAGATAATCATCTCTACTGATGAAAATGTAATATATGGTCTACTGTAAGGCGAAACAATCTTGATGCATGAGGTGTCACAAATGTAATCAATAATCAAATCAAATAATTAAAAAATATATTAAAAAAACATATAATAACAACAGGTTTGTATATAAAGTTAAACAGTAAATAATATGCATTATGGATTACAACAATAACTTAAAAAAATATATAAAATATGTACACATCAATCCCATGATTCAATCTTCATAACTGTTTTTTTTTAATATATATCATTTTCTAAATCTGCCTGATTCAGGCCTAACCAAATCTCTTTAGCTATTAAACCCAAGCACTCAGGGGATACCGTTTGTGATCTCCTTCCTGTCCTGCTCAGTATTTGGCGTCTCGTGGGTCTGATATTCTATGGTAGACAGCAGCAAGCTGCTACATACTCAAGTTGCCAAAGGTCTTTTACTTGCCTTGACCCTGTCTGACACCCGATCCCCCTGAAGCCATCTTTTATTCCTCCTTCAAGAAGCAACATTAGGATCATTCTTACACCCTGCTGTTTGGTTGTGGTGACCTCTAAGCCTGTGGAAATCCAAGGCCAGCAGAGGAGTAACAGGCAATAGTCATTTTCTAATAATCAGCTCCTGCTCTCTCTTCCGGTATAATGTTTACATGGTGAGACAGAGTACTCTACCAATTGTCGGAAATAGCTTGGGATCCCAGATGCGGCCAGCTTTATGTTCACTGGCCTTGTTCACAACATTCTTTAATCAAACGTCTTTCTCTGAAGCGAAGGGCAAAACAATTCACTTACATTTTACAAAACTCTTTCCCTTGTTGATTTGCACATTCCTTTTGTTGATGATGTATGATGACGATAAAACAGACAAGAAATATGCGATTGTCACAGTGGTTTTATATTTTTTTTAATTTTTATTTTAAAATACATTTTAGCAATGGTCTTAAAGCTTATTGATCTGATAATATTACTTTTTTGGTGTACCTTTTTAAAGCCTTTTGAATAAAGGTTGTACTGTCTAGACTGGCACTTTGCCTCTTATGCAACCTAAAGGCCTCTACACCAATCCGAATTGAGATTCACACTTTTCAGGAGCTGCTCTTAGTCTGGGTCATGGAAATATTGCTTTTGCTGCCTGAAAATGGAATTTGTGGTATAACAGAGAAGGTAGAAGACAACAATAGACAAAACACATGGATGTCAAGCAGTTTATACAACTAGTGGCCACGTCACGTTACTACCCATGGTTTTTTATAGTGTGTTGTTGCACGAAACTTCGGGCCAAAAATTCAGATCAGTTTGTAGAAGCCTTTAGGGGTGGTATGTCATTTGCATACCCACATTTAAATGCTGATAAAACCACAACCACATAAGACACAGTAATAATTCATATTGCATACAAAACTGGAAGAGTTAGATTGTAAAAAAACAATACAACTTTTTGAATCCAGGTTCACAGCATGAATTCACGAATTATGCTGGATGTGATGTTGTAATGACGAACATTACAAGATGTGATGTCATCTTGTTCTAACAATTTGCATGTTTTTTTCTTTTTTGCCATAGTTCAAAATTATCTAAGCAATGAGACACTCTATATAAATTTGTGATAAACAAATTTAAATAAACTGTGATTTAAAGTGCCCATATCATCATTTATTAAAAATGACCTTTCATGCCGTGTGTAACATTGCTCTCAGACGGAGGAACATATGTTTTGAATTTTAAATGTGAAAGTGCAGTGTATCACGTTATAGCCTTTAATAATAAAGTCGACTCTGAGACGCTGAAATGATTTCTTTCTTGCAAACAAATCTTTAGCTCAAAAGTGTGACGTCACCCAATACTACACCCCTCCTTACCACAGACACGTCATCCGTTCATGTTTTCAAACAAAGCTCCTCCAACTCTCAGTGCCAAGCTACTGGTTTCATGCAGTTTCCACATGAGCGTCTACATTCATTCGAGTAAAAATGTAGACAAAAACTGTGAAAGTGGCAAAACATTAATATAACTAGATTCATACCACTGAGAGGAACCCTGCTGCAATCACTTTTGATTTGGAGTGTCATTAGCCCCTTTGTTTATGTATTAGTGTGCGCCAGGCTTTCCGGTAAAAATAAATGTCTATTAAAAGAAAATTTAAGTGTTTTTTATGCGTTTCAACCTGTTAGACTTTTGAGACATTTTTAAAAACTTTACATTTTCAATTTATATGGCAACAGAACAATCAGTATTTTTGTGTGGTTTGCTGAAAGTTCAGTTAAAGTCCATTAATGTAATGACTTTACTCCATACATTTTCTAAATGGGATATAAGGTTTGTATTGGTGTATGCACCAGTGAAAGTAAAACAAAAGTGAAAGTACAAAAAATATAATTCAGAATTTCACAGTCATTTTTTACTGCAAAAACCTCAAAATTGACAACGAATTGTTTTATAACTAAAATCAAAACTATTGAGACAAATAAAAGCAAAGACAAGGTCAGAACAATGTGAAATAGTTCGCTTTTTGTGCCAGAAGTTTGAAAAGGACAAGCCATATCACAGATATTGAACTTCTAAAGGTTATCACTTCTTTTCACCACTGGATGGCATTGATGGCTTTGATGTGGGGTCTGTAAAATGAACCTGAAATACAACTGTGCATTTTCGCATAAACTGCCCTGCAAACTATGTGTCATAACTCTTGTTTGGAGAACAGTCTTCCTCCAATGTTTGTTAATCTTTTCGACACCTACACATTACATTTGAAATTAAAATGAAACAATAGCTGGGTTGAGTCATTCAAACCTAATTTAAAACAGCCTGTGTGATTGGCACATGCATGGAGACTTCTAAGGGGTAATAATTATTTTATAAGTTGATGGATGCCGCACAGGTCATCTTTTTCTGTCATCATTTTACAGGAAAAAGAGTGTTTAAACAAGGTAAACAATGAAGTTGGTATATTTTATAATCAGTTTTCCCCCTGAATTTATAATACATGAATAAAACTTTTATGAACAGTGATGCCTGTCCACCTACTCTGTTTGCTTTTAACTTGTCTTTATATGTGTACTGTAATTTAAAATGCAATGACAGAAAACTTTTATTTTCAATTCGTCTTGATGCCAAAAATAACGAATCAGTTTTCACTTCTAAGCTTGTTAACATACCAAGCACGCCTTAAAATCACTGGGTAATGTGGCATTAACCCAACTTCTTAAGGTGTGAAAATGAGCTTGGGGTGTAAATTTGATTGACGGTGTTGTGTAAGACATTTTTGATGATATTTCCTTCTTGTGGAAAAAAGCATGTTAAAGCTTACAGCCCCACTCAGGAATGTGAAAAGAAGGGAAGTTCTTCTCATCAGAACCCTTCCATTGCATCACAGGAACAGCCCATCATCAACACAAACCTCAACCACATGCTAACAACTGCCACACAATGCCAGAGGGCAGCGAAGATCGAAAAGTCGTGTTTTGATAAGGGCGTGTGATCCTGACACACAAAACAACAGACGGAGCGAACAAAAACACAGAGAGTATGACTTTATTTGAGACACCCATTAGTAGCTCAACCTGCATGGCAACAAGTCCACTGTAACAAAACACTTAAAACATATTAGAAACCTGTTTTATCTTCAAAACACATGCAATCACCATTTAACTGAAAGGACAAGCCTAGACGCTCTCTGTCTTCCATGAGCGCATCCACTTTCCAGTTTCAGCCATTCTAGCTGACGTAGCAAAAGAATCCCGGGAAAATCTTTTGGCAAAGAGGAAGTTTATTCATGGTATCTGGCCCCTGACAGCACAAGAGACGATGTCATGACGGGTCTAGGCCAGAGAATGTCATTGTTTCTGCTCAGAGGACAACAAAAGAGATAAATAAACATTACTAGGCCTCGCTCCCCTCTGCTGTCAGTCCAATTACCCACAAACCCATTCTTCTTTAAACCACTATTTACCCATGAACGCAATCGTTCGAGCCTGAGGTGAGGTTTTTTTGGAAGCAGGAAAAGGAGGGGAGGATTCTGTGGGGATATTTGTGTGTGTGGGTTTAAACTGCTCTCTCAGTGTTCAGAATTTTTTTGCTGAGTCAACTGTTATCCTTCAGCTCGATGGCTGAAGTATCCCATCAAACAGATAAAGATCTGCCCTCTCTCTGAACCCCGAATCATGCAAGTCAAACACACACTGACCCATGATGGATGGACCAGAGAAATCCAGTACATATGATAGTGGTGAACTACTGTAGAAAGATGCAGTTTGGGGATCACTAAACCAGTTTACCTAGTCAAAGTTACTTGTTTACGAAACAATATTAAAAAAGAATAAATAAAACAATACAAAATGTATAATAATTGCCTATGTGCATGTCTATATGGAATGACAAAATTTGAGGTTACCTTAAATTTTCTAACATTAAATGTTTCAATTTGCACTTTGTCTCTCTCAACTGTCAGCTGTCATTTATACTAAAGCAATCCATGTTCCCATTTGGAAACAATTGGTTTTAAACTAATAATATTTAAGTTATGGAGTGTTATGACACATTAATGCTGATGTTATGGTACATTAATGCTCATTTTGATGGACCTTGATGTGAATGTGTCATTCTGGACAGTAAATGCACATTAATTACAGTAAAGCAATAAACAACAGGAAAACAAATACTATAAATACAACTGTAATTTTGTGATTTGCAATTCAGATCAGATTACAAAGTTGAATCTTACAATGTGATCAGTAGAATGCCATCAGCCAGGGTTTCTCCAAAACTGGGTTTATCCAATTGATGTAATACAGAACATAAAACCAATACAGAATTTCTCACTGTATCCTACAGTACAGTGGTACCCCGAGATATGAATCCTTCGAGTTACGCAATGTTCAAGATACAAAAGGTCTCGCGGGAAATTATCCGCTTGTTAAGTCTGTTGTGGTGCTGCGCTTCCAGGTCCTGGTGCTCTTTTCTCCCTATGCTCAAAGTGTCCTTTAAGGGGCTACTTTAAAATTTAAAGTATTTTAACACCTTAAAATACTTTAAATCAGTTTTAAAACAAGTGAAACATTATGTATAGATTACCAATAATGTACTATAACAAAAAAAAAGAGTCAAGGTGTCGTAAAAAAATAACGTTTATAAAGTGGAAAGTGCTGTTCTGTAGCGCAAGTTAGAGAAACCCTGTGACGAGTTCTCAGAAGCGTCTCTCCATCTGTCTGCGCTTGTGCTTGAAACCGTGTTGGTGATCGTAATTTGTGAAATAACTCGAGAAAGTTAACTTTCATACAAGGTGCTGTAATGTTTTTGTTTTCTGACACATCGCTTCACTCGCAAGGTAAGGTTTCACATTTGTGCACATATGTATTTTGCATGTGTTTTATTCTGTTTTATTATCATTTATTACATTAACAATGTGTAGATTTTATAGGTTGAAGAAATTTTCTCTGGTTTTCAATTTTTTTATCAACTTAAACTGTTGTTTCTGAGAGATGTTAGATGGATTAGGCGTTTTACATGTAAAACTTGCTTCGAGATACGAAATGTTCGAGATACCCTGGAACGGATTAATTTTGTATCTCGTGGTACCACTGTACCTTTAAAATTTATGGTTTTACATGTTAGAATCTTGAACAGAATGTGGAAATTGTGTCCAGGATACATTGGGTTATTTTCATCAAAGTGAGTTTCACAGTAATCCTTTATTTCAGTGTTTTTTAACTTTGTGAAAACATTTGTCACTTCAAATTTTGTTACATATCTTGTTTTTAAGGTGATATCTTGAATTCACTTTCCTGTATATTATGACTGAAATGAGTAGTGAAGTAAACTAAACATTATTGTGTTGGATTTCACTTGGCCTGTGATGGACTGGCAACCTGTCCAGGGTGTACCCCCGCCTCTCGCCCAATGTGCGCTGAAGATTGGCACTGGAAGACCCCTGTCACCCCAAAGTGGGAATAAATTGGGTTGAAAAATGAAGGAATGAATTTCACTTGGCATTAGTGAGTTGCCATGTGCCTAGATAGTTTAAACATCTACAGTAAGGAGCATCCGACAAATATAATGTGTGATAAACTAGTTCATGCGTCAGCAAAACATTACAGCACATAGAAATATTCGCCAGTTGATGTGAATATGGTAAAAATGCAGAAGTAATGACAAAAGGTGTTCAGTTCACAACCTCTCTGTCATCATTCTTGGGAAGCTAATCCAGTCATATGATCATTGTTCATGACTACCGGCAGTTTGCTTAATCTCCCTGAGAGTCAGAAGAGAGAAAACTAGAGAGGGTGGATTTACAAAGTCCTGAGCTGATGACCCATGATATCAGTCTGGGTCAAACATTTTAAGACCACACAGACTTGCAGGCCTTCCATCAAATGACATCAAAGTGAGTCAGTTAAAGTGAAGCAAACATTGAATATTTGCTAGATCTACCTGGATTTGCTCTGGTCATGATACATGAAAACACATCTTGTCCATCGTTTGGTCTTCTGTCCACACAGAGGATCAGTTTTGATCTCACAAGTTGGAGCACGTAACTGGAAAGCTTTTAAAATACTAATTTAATTCATTCGTTTTCTTTATCCACTTCCTCTTTCACAGGGTTCTCCCGAACTTCCTCTCTATAACCCAACAGGAGCACCCAGAGGAAACTTATACAAGCACTGTGACAACATGAAACTACACTCTTGAAACTCACCGGCTGGCCTCAAATCAGCGACCTTCTTGCTGAAAGGCCACTATGGTAGCTACATCATGCCACCTGATTACTAATTTGAACAGAGTTCAATGAGTAGTTCAACTAAAAGAAAAGGTCTAACATCCTGAGCAATGCGCTTACATTAATGGAGACTATAGGCCAATTTCGGTCCGATTAGTGGGCCATTGCACCTCAATCAAAAATCGCCAACGGGATATTACACACCTGACTGAACAAGGGGTGGATAACAATAAAATTTTCGTTTGAAAAATATACAAGAACTGTACAAAAATGCTACATTTAAATGCTTGGATATCACGAAATCCTTTCTCAGTTTGATCATCTATTTTCTCCAGTTTGATAGCCTTTTGTTTCCGCAAACAAGGGCAAAAGGAGATGATATACCCTTGACACATGGACAGTTGATATCTTACTTGAGATAATATAAGCTAAAGATAGCACAAGCCAGCAGTTGTGTATGTGTTAGCCCTCTCAACTAACAGTGTCTATGGGTTAAATGCATTAAAACGTTAAGACAGCAAAATAATTCAATAAAATCTGTTAATCCAGGATGTTGTCATCTGTTATCATCCCTTTTGAGCAGTCCCTTCTAAATCTGCCTTTCTCATTGAATGTCACATATTGGGATCTGCAGCAAACTTCGGGGAGAAAGTTTGGGGTACACCCTGGACAGGTTGCCATGGAACACATATCCATTCTCTCCTAAGCGTAATTTACAGTATTCAGTAAACCTGACATGTTTTGGGGATCGTGAGGGAATTCGGAGTACCCAGAGGAAACGCTAAAGCATGCAAAACCTTCTCACTGAAAGGCAACTGTGCTGCCTACTGCACCACCTAACAAATTTCAAAATGTTTTGAATTTATTATCTGTTCCTTTTCTGCCCCAAACCTCAATAAAATTGTGTCCAAATTTCTTTCCACTCTAACCTGTGGCTAATGTGTTTTGTGATCTTAGATGTGTCTCATCTTGTGCAGAGAGAATCACTTTGTGTCTCACCAGCTACATTCACACGCTCTTATTCTGAATCTAATTAGTTATGTGTCTCTGCCAGATTACCAGGATTATCTGCTTGAGTTCACAACACAACCTTATTCCTGCAAAGATTCCACAAACATCAGATATATGCAAGAATAGGATTTAAACTACTGGTCTCAACAAGGATTTAGCTTTTGTCTGACATAATTCTGAACAAGATATGAGAGGATAATGTGCATTCCATCCGAAGAAGTCATCAAGAGTCTCACAGAGAATACAATGGTTTGGATGATTTTCGCCAGCCACACAGTCCAACAATCCAGCTCACCTGCTTTTACTCCTAAGCACTCTCTCCCTTTCTGCACTGGTAAGATGATGCTCTGTGGGTGGTGGTCTCCAAAGGCCTGTCAGGACAATGGATCAAATGCCAGCGCTGCTCCTTTGAACCATTGTGTCTGTGTCTCTCAAAGGCATTATCTGTCCCAGGACTACCTGGCCTGTCAGTAAAAGAAGTAGGCACTGCTCAATGTAGCAAAAAATCCACTTGTCTGGTATGTGACATGGGAAATACTTTCTTTTATTGTGGTGGTGGTCGTTCAGGTTCTCTTGAGGAAAGCATTCAGGCTACTGAGGAGTGACTATGATTCACAAAGGCTACAGGTCTTAATGCTCAAATCTGATGAAATACAATTTTTTTGCTGTTCTCGTTCACAAATATGGGAATTATACATAAAATCACTGATAAAATGTGAAGGTATGCCCAATGAGACACAAATTCTCAGAAGAGGAGACGGCACCATGACGAAATGTGCTGTTTATGCATGTAAATATTGATGGGAACACTTTGGAAGTGGTTTTCGTTAAAGATAATCTGTGATCTGATACAACTTTGGTATCATCAAATATTACTGGGAAGAAATAATGGCGGAAGCAATGACAGAGATTTTTTAACAACACAATCTTCATGCTACTTCTTTAAATACACCAATATCGAAATCACATTCGTTTCAGACACAGGTCGGTTTTCGAAAAAATCCTATACGTATCTGATCTAGGAGTACATATGAAGGCGACTTGGGTCACGTTTGAATCAATCTGAATTGAGCCGTTCAAACTTGGGTCACGTTTGAATCAATCTGAATTGAGCCGTCTTGAACAAATTGGGTTTCATATGGGCAAATTTGGATCATATTGGGTCTGATCACAAATCACAGTCCTTATCAAAGCGTAAATTACAGAAATAAATAATAGAAATACAAAAATAACGGGAAGCTTAGTCTACATCTGCAAAGGTGAAAACTGGAAGATGAGAGCAGTAACTAATGTGATAAAGGTAATGAATAAATGAATTAGGAATCAATTATTTTATTTTTTACTAATGTTACTAATGTTAATGTTGCAGTTTTAACACATTCAAAATCAGGGACTAAAAAAGGCACAGAGAACCAAAGTTAACATCTCTGGATATAACAGCAATTCTAAAGCATGCACAGTTTCACTAAAGATGAACATCTGGCTGCTCCTTTTCTGTCAGAGAGAGCACATCTCGGTTCTTCATAATGGGGATGTTACACTAGCTGAGTCACAAATGAGCATATTATGATACCTTTCCCCAACACCTCAGCAAGAAAAATCATTATTTACTGAAAACGCACCAGATGACGTCATCCTCTAATTTGTAGAAAGACTAGATCAGGAGTGTTCATTACGTGCTACCGGTCGATCGCGGCGTGAAATTGAAACAATATCAGCTGATCATCCATCCCGTCACAGTTCAGTAATGTTAGCTGCAGATTCATGGATTCGGTTTTCTCAATAGCTCGAGACCAGAATGTTCTTAGTAAACAAATAATACCTATTTTTAATCTGTGTTATGTAGCGGACAAACTACAAAACGTTTTTATCAAAACATGTTTCCCTCTGCATTCACAGAAACACATTACCGTCTATGTGCAACCCGCTGACATGGAATCGCTTAGGGACCGTCTGCAAATTACCAGATCCAAAATATGTTTTACCCAGAATATGCTTCATAACTTCATTCTAAATTGCTCTATTACAACCAAAATCAAGCAACACGTCACTCCTCACCTGTATATTGTACTGCACGACTCAGTTTCAATAAATATTAAAATATTTATTAGAGCATCATTTTTATTCTTGATTATTTGGATCAAAGCTCAATTGCTCCCATAAAAATCACTCTATTATCACCAAATTCAGGTCACACACAACTGTTCTATTGATTCAATTCAGTGCAAGTCATCAAATTAAACTCAGGTCATTACAAAAAATGTAAATAATTAATTATTATGAGTGTTTTGTCAATTCTCAATAAAGTTGAAAATAATTGTTTGTTGATTGATGCTTTACATTTTTGTAGCGGGTAGATCACTTTGACTTGGTGATTTTAAAAGTAGCTCACAAGCTGAAAAAGTGTGAGCACCCCTGGACTATATGATGTGTATGGAATACAAGGTTCACCTAAATGCTTTTTTATTTATACCAAAGAACCAAAATAGGCATGTTTCATGTCTTAATTCAATAAACACAGATGAAATAATCACATAGCATAATAAAAATACATTAACATTATTTTAAGCTCTGTGATTTTAAGGTAGACAAGTAATTTTCATTTTGCATTAAGAAAATGGACATATAAAAATATTTTTTGATGTTAGAGAAGGTTCAGGTAAACTATTCTTCTGAAAATATGTTATGTTGCTGCCTATATGTCTTATGTGTCAAGAGATTTCACTTATGATGTGTGGTATTAGACTGGACAGTGCCCACTCAATGAGAGACACCCAAGTCATTTAAACCTGGCACGTCTGGTCACTAGTGGCATAATTTGGAAGAAAAAAATGTCTCCAGCATTCTGAACAGTTCTGAACAATTATTCTGGTATTTATATAGTGCACATTTCTGCAGTCAATCACCATGTCACCCACAGATTTGCTCAAGAACAGTGCTTCATGGAAATTTTACATTGATCTCAGTTCAAACTTCAGACTTCAAACATGATGTCGGAAAGCTAATGCAACAGATGTCCAAAAGAAAATAATGCACATGACTTTATTAATGAGTAAAGAAATCACAGTCACATGGTAATAGATACAGTTTTGGTGTATATGAGGATGGATCAAATTTAGATCATAATCTGTTCTTATTTGGATGAGGAACAGAACAGTCTTCCTCCTAGTTTCTAAATCTTCTGATATCACAGTTTTAACAAAGAATTCTGCTTCTTCCTATCATGAAATAAATTATTGTTAAATCTAGATCTTAAAAGATGACAAAAAGTGTACTCACATTCAACTGCTTCTTGAATTTTGGACAGAAATCCTCAGCAACTGCACAAAATCCACTTTTGGCAAAACAAGGTAGACATTGAAGAGTACAGACAAAATGTAATATTACAAGATACAGGATTACAGCATTACGAGCGGACAGCTGTGAGGCCATCTATCACCCCACTGGGGATGGCACACTGACCCATCAATGAGAACCAATCAGCTTCCTCTGTGAAGTCAAAGAGATTAAAATCCTTTATTGAAGACTGCCAACATAATTTCTATAAATCCATACAGTTCTATATGATTTAGGTCAAATACAGTAAAACTGTACACTAGAGCAAAACAGCAGTACAGCTGTGAGTGCTGCATGCTCTTTAACCTAAAGCTGATTATAGAAGAGGAGTTATCTGAATTAAAATACTATGTGTATTATATTACACTCAAATGCCTATAGTAAAGTAGGTCAGCATGCAACATTAATGCACATTAACGCACCAGACATTTTTAAGCTTCAAATGAGAAAGCACAACAATTTTGGTCTCTAAAAAGAAATTTATCATGAGATTCGTTTGAGATTTTGGCATTTTTCAATCAAAAAAGAGCAATCTGTATGCTTTTCTAAGACTTTCCTGAGATTCCATATTACACTATTCATTGTGACGCAATCAAAGTGTGTACATCCCATGCATGAACCATAATTTTATATCATTTTTAATCAATATCTTTAATGTACATGCACTCAACGGTACATTTACATTTAGAAAAACCAATGGCAGCTTAGTGACCTTGGCCTTCTCACTTCACCTGAGAAACTCCTCTGGGGAGGTCTGGTGTATTAACCAATTTGGAAGCTGCTTTCACACTACAGAAGAATTAATTATTAAAGTACAAACTTACGAGTAAATTTTTTTTTTATTAATGTGCCTGGCAAAAACTGTCAGATACAACTCTTACCGTAGACTTGAAATGTATGAGTTTATAGTGAAGATACTTCTAGGACAATTACGTTACCGTTTACACTGCAGGTCTTAATGATTAATTCTGATTTTTGTATGAAATTGGTGTGCTCTTCATATTACTGATAATATATAACAAATCTGGCTGCTGCTGCTCGTATGCGACACCTATGCACAGAAGAGCAGACGATGTCAGGATGCAATGTGCGTCAATGGTAGTAAATATTGATGGGAATGCTATGTAAGTGGTTTTGTGGCTTTGTTGGAGATAATGTCTAATCCGAGTCAACTTCATCACTATACAATATTAAGGATGAAGATTGAGATGAAAGAGACCAATAAAAATTAACTATTCTTATCTTTATAAGAGGTATTTTAACTTAGGCTTCATTGTACTTATTTGAGTAGGACGTAAAGAGCCGCTTGGTGGTGCTCATCACAAGTTTGACTTCGCACAGGAACGAAATAGTGCGCCACAAATCCTCTCTTTTCTCCACATTGTTATCAAACAAAGCTGCCACCAACAATATAAAATGGTTTTTTTTCCATGAATCCATGATTTTTTCAAAGTGTTCTTTGATTTCTTCTCTTTTTTCCTCTTTCTCCGTGTGGCACTGAGTGCATCTGTTGTACCGCAAATGGCATCTTTAGGCAAAGAGTGTCATTGCATCAATATTACCTTGACCCAGAAAAAGAGAATCTAGCTAAATTGGATCGATGTGTGGATAAAAATCCTGAATTCAGTTTAACATAAAACAATGACGGTGAGTAATCTCTAAACCCTCACAAGGCCTTCACGCAAACACAAAAAATGCTACAAAACATCAAATTAAGTGCTCTCTATTAACACCATGTGTTCAGTAAGCACTTTCATTGGCAGGAAGTGTATAATGTCTGGTGATTTCCTGTTCTTAAGAAGCATTTTGACCAGCATTTCTCTTGGACGTGAACTGCTGAATGTGTGATGCCACTGCCAAGCTTGTACTATTCATACTGAGAAGTTTAAATGACCAATGAGTCATTTGACGGAGATATATTTAAAACATACACTACTGTAGAGCTCCCAATGTACATTTATGGATTTATCAGACACTTACAGATTGGTCCAAAGCATCTAACAGACATCTTTCCACAATTCTATGTAGAAATCTAAATACCAGTGTCAGTAACAAAGAACATGAACTAAAGATTTTCGAAAATTCATCCCTTTGTTATGAGCGGCTTACAATTATGCATCTCTTAATTGGGGCATTGCCAGCATTAGTTGTTTTTGTTGGTGCATTATCCTCTTGATACATCAATCCCAGTGGAGTCTATTGCGCATGCTGGAATTATGGCAATTAGAGCAACATTTCCCAGGGAGTGTTTGTATTGGAGATAAAAATCTTCAAGGAAATGTCTCTGAGTGGCTATGATGACAGAAACACAATTATGAGGAATTTAAAATGATTAATCATGGAAAGTTGGCTAATGCTACAGTCCCGGCTCATAACTGATTATTTATGGTGTTGAGTATCTTTAAGGGAACCAGAAAAACACAGTTTTATGCCCTGCTGTTTCATTGGGTACAGAGACCACATGTAAAATTAAACAGAGATTGTTTGGCTTTGTAAATAGTAAATGGAACAATGTACATTATTTTCAGAGCAACTCTTTTCAGTGCTAAACTCTTTAGTTTTTGTTGTTTATTCACTGAAATGACAGGACTATGTGGGGCAAACAAAGTTTTTATAGTGCAAATAAAGAAACCATGGCTATTGCTGCTGTATTATCCATATGGGTTTTCCAGCTCACTGTGTGTTGCATTACAAGCAATTATGGCTTCTTTAGAGATGCTATAAAACACACCGATGTAGACATTTAACAACTTCAGACAATATTTCTCAAGAAATAAACAACATTAAAATGTTTGAGGGCAATAAATGATGTCATCTGTTCCTATTATTGTATTCGCTGTATATGTGAACAGACGGACAGGTCTATCTAATTGTTTTTACCTCCCACAAGATCTTTTTTTAAAAACTTTGGTGGAAATAAACCAAGAAAGAAGTATATATACTTTCCAGGTACTAAAATTAGGTGCTTTACATGAAATTTTATGAAATTTGTACGTTCAAAAAAATGTTTCTTAAAGTGTTCATAAAAAAATTTTTTTTTTGACAATTTAGTCTAACTTGGTCTAAAAATTTACAACCATTACTTTATCCTTTTTTGACCTTTACATTTCATTAGTGAATCCGGTCATTAAAGGGGAATGTCCATTGCAAAAAAAGATTCATAGGGTGGTAGACATTCATGTGGCTTCTGCCTACATGGTGCGTATTGGACTTCATTCTGACAGAAGGTTTAGGTTTGATTCTGACCTGCAGTATCACATCACATGATGCGACTTGAACCAGTTTTTTTGATGACTCAATAATAACAAAATATTCATTTTTAAGACACTGCTGTTGAGTTGTAATGTGTTATATATATTTTTTACTTTTATTTACACCCGGAAACAATGAAATTATGTATTAGTCAGTCTTTCTTACACCCACACTCACCATAAATATTCAAATCTATTGGCCAATCCCACGATTGAACACTTCATGCAGAAGATACAGTCAACACGATATAACATGGAGTTTATAAAGGTTCTATTGTTGTTTCTTTAAAACTACTATTTTTCATTAAACACTGAGAGAAACATGTTACTAAACATTGAGAAAGCAGTTAATGATTCAAGTAATGAGGCTAAAGCAATGTTAATAGAACTGTAAAAACCAATGACCTTCACTGACATTCTTTGTGGTTTTTGGTAAACAAGTTTCAGGAGGAATAATCAGTGCATGCCCTCACCTGCTCTCAATCAAGCCATCACTCACTCCATTATTTAGGCCGTTCCTACCTTCCTCTCATTGACTTAATCCAAGCTGCACCCACCTTCCATCTCTTCTCCTCCCTGGGGGCTAAATAGCGGAAACTTTCCGTGATCGGACAGCTTGCCTTGTACTTTCGTGATCGCCACCCTATGCTTATTGCATGGCAGGTCCTGGTGGTGAACTCAAGAAAAGTAATAATGTTCCTTCAATATATTATGTGTACAATAATTATACAAGATTGATTAAAAGTGTTTTTTAAATGTTAATAACAAGATCATCATTCAGGAATGCAAAAAATAGAGATACATCTTGTGTTTGCCGGTCACAGACAACAAAACATCACTAATAGACCAGTAGTAATGGTAATTTCACTTCTGTTCCTTTCAAACATTTATCCTTGGACCCAAATAGGAATGGCATACTAATAGTAGAGACTACCTACAAATACCAAACTCAGTCAACCTCACTGGTCCTCAGCAATCCAGATTCTTTCCACCTCTTTTTCACATTTTACACTGACATTTTTTTTTCTTTTGCATGAAATGCATGAAACTGAGCACAGCTTGAGTGCTACAAATAAAATTTGTCTCCAGACTCTTGCTTTGTTTTAATCTTTTTTATATGAAAAATGACATTCTTTTGTTTCTAAAAACTACACAATTGCAGGATATAAACTCACTTTGAACTTGGCAATAGAGGCCAACAGACAAACATTGATTGTGACTTCTTGATAGGACTGTTTCAATTCCAAGGGGTGCGTGCATATGGAACAATTGAGAAGTTGCCCAGAAGTCCATTTGTAACAATTCCCTCAACCTTTCTTCCTGTGCCAATGTACTGTCCCCCCCAAATACCTCATTCTTTCTGTTATAGCAAGAGTAGAGGAACAGCCAAATGCTTGTATCCCAATACCTTGTAATTCATACCATTTTTCAGTTTTTGAACATGTGATTGATAGTGGCCATTTAGTCTTAAGTTTGACATCATTCAAATGAGTTCTGTGTGTCGAACATCAAGCTGTTGATGATCCCACAAAGTTGAGAGCATGGAATTGTTCAAAACCTCAAGGTAAGCAAACACATTCAGAGTTCCCTTTGCTGTGAATAAGAGACCAAAAATCTTAACGTGTCAACAGTCAGAAAAGCACCATTTTCCTAACAACCCAAACCTAGATATGCTTACAAGATTGAACAAGTGGGTTTCATAACTTCAAGGAACACATCTCCACAGCCTTAAGATCTATTGGTGGATTGCATTACACTTTTGATGCATGGCTAAATGTTAAATGTCCAGGAATTTACACAAAGCACTGTTCTTGCGCAAATCTGTGGGTGACATGGTGACTGACTGCAGAAATGTGCACCCAATACATACCAGAATAAATTCACAAGTGACATCCCATCACTATACCATGTCTGTTGCCATATAAATCTTTGGGTGGGCAATTTAGTTTTAAATACACATCTCAGGTGGCAGCAAAATAACTCAAAGGTTTTTATTGCTGAACAATGCATTTGATAGAAGAAAAAAAAATGATTCTTCAGACCATTCTTTGATCTACATTTATTGAATTACACGAGAACAAAATCAAATTTAACCAACAGAAAAAAATAAGAATGACAATAGGCATTTACTACTGGTAACACAGGTTGCAATATGTCATGTACAGGAAATAAATGAGGATAAAAGCTTGCTTTTGCTCCGGAATGACAATGACCTGTCTTGGTCTGTACACACACATACACGCACACACACACACACACACGCAAACACACGCATACAGACAGTTTCACTCTCTCCACATCCCTCTTTGGGAACAGAGACATGCTTCAGGCCGGTCTGGGAGAAGAACAGACAGGGATAGGCCTTTGAAAGAACAGTATTGTGAGGTCACATTCTTCCCAAATGTGAGCGGGAGCCAAGTCAGTAGCTGTCGGAATTACCCCATGAATCATGCCCATTGTGATTTCTACTCCAAGATGAGAACATGGAAAGGCATTAGGTACGGCAAGTCTTATCAGTCCTCCAACATGGGCAAGTGTCTGCAGCGACTGGCCGTCGATGAAGAGTTCCTCCGCTGCCATATGTTGTTACTTAAGGGTGTGCTTTAGTCAAGCAGAGTGTGCTTTTCCACACACACCCGTCTTCCTGTCTGTGCACTTCCTTTCCTCGCCATTACACAGCGATCTTTGCGGTGGGTCCTGGAGCTCGGACAATATTAGGTTGCACCTCTTAAAACATGTCAGCTTTGCGGTAAAAATTAAAGAATGGAAAAAATGATGGAAGTATGTTTTATTGATACTTTTCTTCATGTTTCAACTGACTTACATGAGATGAAAGACACAAGATGGAAAGATTAATTTGGAGGAGGCATGCAAAAGCAGGAATTGCCACTCGCAAAGGGTGGTTTGTCGACAACTTGGATTTATTAAGCATGGAGTATTTGCATGGAAATTGTGTTGCCTTTAGCGTCTGATTCAATGTTTGGTCTATTCTGCGGCACTTTGATTTTAAGGAGTGCGTGCTGAGTTTGTACTGGCCATGGTTTTATGAGAAGAACTTCTGTTCTTTACTTTAAAAAGTTAGAAAAAAAAAGTCACTACGAAGACTTCTAGTAGACATAATAAAACATATGTTGAAGGTTAGATGCAAAGATATCATGTTAGGAAGCAAAAAACATTTCCTTTCACTGAATCTTTACAGCAGGCCTGGAGACCAAGGGAGATCCGAGCGAGATATGACAAATGAACAGAGTTCTACAAGTTGAAAGAGAAATGTGTTTGTCGTTTTAGCTTCAGAGGATGAAAGAAACAAATCAACAATGAGCCAGTGTAATCAAAACCGCTTTACAATGGACGAGGCATGCTCTCTTCTAGGATATGGGAGGAGAGAACAGGGTTAAGAAGTAATCGACTGGCCAGGTCAGATTTACAGACATTTGAGCCGAATGTCCACAAAGAGCCAAGTCCTCAAGGATTCGGATGATGGATGTGCAGAGTGCCAAATAAAAACACTTTGAATGAAGTAATGGGGAAAATAAACTGGCAGGAAGTCTCATGTCAGCATGCATAGACCCCAAAAAACACTAAAGGGAAACCAACGAATAAAAGAGAAAGAGTGGTATTTATTCTCAGGGATCAAAGACATGCACCAAAACAGTGTCTCGTGTGAGAGGGCTATTGGTGCAGGCATCTATGTGTCCATGCACATGCTCGGAGCAGCTGAGGGAAGGATGTGCTTTATGAGAGTCGCTGGTGGAATCTGAGCATCATAGTGACTCATGCCTTTATGGGTGTTTTACAAAAAAAAAACAGAGAGTAATAGGTGCCCACGAGCGATTCACATCTATTGCACACAGTTAATTCAACCAAATCTGGCCAATCAGGCCATTTTTGTCTGATTGATCTTGGTTGTATTGTGCTTAAATGTAGTTTATGATTCAGTTACAGTGGACTTCTTAGTATGTTTGTATGTCTGTGTATCTGTTACGTCTCAGATTGACTCTAAAAACGAGGTGGAAAATACTGACAGTGTAGTCAGGGTTTATTGATTCTGGACCAGGGTACAACTGCAGTGATGGCAGTGGGCAGTGTTGAAAGTCCTAGATTGGGCTTTGTCTTCTAGTATCCAGGAGTGGAAGGAACCGGAGGTTGTTCTTGGGTATGTATCATGCTGAAGGCGAGTATCCAAGTAATGTATGCACCACTAGGCATGAGCAAGGGAGCACACAGACGGAGGAGACCGCACATCAACAGGAAAACTCAAAGGTGAGTCTACTGAAGCTGAAGAACAAGCGCAGCATAGGGAAGTAGCAGAGGTAAATCAACTCACAGAGAAGTCGATGAAGACAGCCAGCGAGGGATTCCAGGAAGTAACCTGGGGGGACAAACATTGACAATGGACAAGGAGCTGATGGAAGTTGTAGTTTTTTGTAAAGAAGTTTGGTGAAGGTGATTGGATAATGACTAAAGTGGTTGCAGGTGATTCAGATTTGTTGTGGGAGCAGAGTTGCAGACTCTTAACAATATTTAATATTATTTTTATCTTTTATATTTTTATTTAATTATTATTTTTTTGTACATTTCTTAGCAACTTTCTTTATATTTCCAAATTAAGACTGGGTAAGTTTCAAAAACTGCAGTGATTTGCCAGACATACGGGAAGTGTGCATTTTCTTTACCCGCTTATTCCTTTCCGAGGTCCAGGGGTCTGCTGGTTCACCCTGGACCGGTCCCAGATTAGACAATCTAAACTAGTTTTGAGATAATTAGTAATTTTGGGAAAAACAAAAAAATATTTCAATCTTTATAATAATGAGTTCCCAAATTCACAATAAAAAAAATAATTCATGTTTGTCTGACAATTAAGTCTTTAACCATTTAATTTTACATAGATACATAACGCATATGCTGAAACTGAAATAAATAAATTCTAAACTACAAAATAACTTTCAGAAGCAGCATTGTAAATTAAGAAGCTATAGCATGCAATACTTCAGCACTGAGGCTGAGTCAAATACCATATTCTGCTTTTGCAAATAATCAGTATCTTTCCAAATAACACTGTAGAGATCTTTCACAAAATAGATTTAATACTCAATATTTCCTAAATATAGACATTAACGGTAGATGCATCAAACGTTTAAATAGTAAAGGTATTTAAAGCCTATAATAACTTTGATGTGGATGAGAAATGCACAGATGCAAAGGTAAAGCAGCAAGCCCCCCCAAGTTGATTGCTCGCTGGTGCAGTCCATTAGACCAAATAACAACCAGGTGCTGTCACTGCAGCTTTTCATGTGAAGAAGGTCTGCTGTGTTTCATGGAGAGACGCAGGAGGCCGGGAAGCGGTCCAGCCAGAGTCATAAAGAGCGTTCTCTCACTGCATTTAAACTCTTCGTCTCTTGTCCTGTCACCTGAGTCACTCTCTTTCAATCTAAAAGGTTAGCATACTTTCCGATTCGCATCCTAACTTCAATGCGCATTATTTTACCTCTTTCCTTTGTAAACGTGGGTGTCATCTCCCCCTGAGAGAGACCTCCCTCTCTTAAAAAATGCATGCTGTTTCCCACAACAGAGCACAGGGCCCCAAGGCCAGCACCAAACAAACTTTTTTCCCTCTCCGTCTGTCTCCCCTGAACTTTTAATGAGAAACAGGGGGGTAAGCTATGGAGAGGATAGGAATGTTTGACAGTGGAACAGAGTGATTTGACAAAACAACCAGAAACAATACAAGAAAATGAAAATAAGAGAGGGTACAAGTACACTACAGACTGAGGGTCACTTAACCCCTGTGTGACTAAAGCTAACCCCAATCGCTAATGGCCTTCTTTGAACTTACTCATTCATTCATTCATTTTCCTGCCTGCTTATTCCCTTTCAGGGTCACGGGGGTCTGTTGGAGTCTGCTGGGGTCTGCTATCTCTAGCTCACATCGGACGAGAGGCAGGAGTACACCCTGAACAGGTCGCCAGTCCATCGCAGGACAACATTAACACATTTACACGTAAGAGGACTTTAGATTTTTCAATTAACCTAACCACATTATTTTGGAACACGGAGAAAACCCACGCAAGCACGTGGAGAACTGGCAACCTTCTAACTGGAACTGCCACAGTGCTACCCACTGCGCCACCGTGCCGCCCACTTTGAACTTACTACTACCAATTTAGTCAGAGAATGTAATTGAATGTGGACAACCTGATAACTGCCCCATCACTCCTAAATAAATAATCATAGTCACACTTTCCTGCTTTCATGAATTTTCTCAAAAAGAAAGAATCTAGTTGTATTCCAGAGTAATCATAACAAACCAAACAATGTTTAATTTTGTGGCTTTGTTTTACTGCCCCTTATGCCAGAGCCTCACTTTTCCAAAGGCAGAAAATCAAACATTATTCATTTTCTGTACACCTGCAATGTGCCTGCAATAGTGAGAAAGCTTCACAAACCAAATGAAAGTGTATTGAAAGAATGATAAGATATTACACTTGATAGAATGCCACTTTTATTTTCACTGCTTAGGAGCAGATTTACAGTAGAGTTGAGAATACTAAAAAGTATTTAATGTGCAGTGCAACATCAGAAATGCCTGACAGAACTAACCATAAGAGGCCTTGTTATTATTCCATGATAAATTGAGAAACAAAACAAGGTTTTTTTTATAAATTTAGGACACATAGTGTCTTGCTTGGGTGTGCCGCATAGAGTGGATGGAAATAGGGAAAGCCTCTGTGTACACTCTTCATTCACATTCAAACAATCCTTCCATCAATAGCAGTGCATGTCAGAACAAGGAAAGAGAGACATTTATCTTTTGTTTCTGGGTCAAGTTTGCCTGCATCCCAGGATCTTAATTTAAACTTAAACATTTGTTTATCCATGAAACACTCATGTGTGACACCCAGTTTCAGCTCTAACCATTGATTCTCTCATGCAAATTGACAATTAAGAGAAAATGGTATTAAATTCAACCCGAGCAGAAAATCTACTCATTTATCTTACTCCCTCCCTGGTATGAGAGCAGCCATTGTCTTGAGTGAATGCAGTAAGTCATAAAAACAGCACTTCAGATGCAGATTAATGAATGTTTCAAGGGAAACTTGGACTGTATTTGACTCCACAGATCAGTAGGAATATGTTCCTGAAGCTCTGCAATGACAGACAGCTTTGTTCATACGACACATTCAAATAACTCTGTGCCCAATCAAGGTGGGTGTGTGGAGTAAGCTCGTTTCTTGCTCAAGAGTTCAACCAATATTTAAAGGAAGTTTCTTATTGACAGTGTTACAGATATCACAACAATTACAGACATCACAACAATCACAGTTGTATTTGAGGCTACATGAAATTGTCAAAAGAAAAATTTGGGGGAAAAAAAGACACCGAAGCAACATCAAAATGATTTTGATGAGTTTGTTAGTCATAAATGGGTGCCCTAAGCAGAAATGTACAGTGGTGCCACCCAAATTGTGCCCAACAAAATTTCACTAAATTCCACACTTTCCAAAAAAGCCAAGTTCAGGACGGAATGACAAAAAAATTGTAAAATATTCAGGAATTTTTGGATTCTGAGAGTAAATAATACTTACAAAATCGATGTAGTTTTTTTGAATGCATCCATAAGAGAAAATGATAAATGTAACCTCAAAATGAACCCAAAATACACTTTTAGTGAGTACCCAACACTAAATGCATTTTTTCCTTAAAAAAAAAAAAAAGTCAAGTTCAGGACGGAATTACCCAAAATTGCTACAGTAAAATATTCCTATACATTCAAAACATTCAAAACCTGAAATTGTGGCCAACACACAATTACACCCATTGTGTATATATATATATATATATATATATATAAGAATAGTCATTTGATATTAATACATAACCATTAACTTTTTTTATTATAATTTTATTTGTTTCTTGTGAGCAAACAATGGTGTCCCCCTCTGAGAATCATGCAAATTATGAGCTACTACATACCAAAACAAAGACCCATAATCATCCTGATCTAAAATTTCAGTTTTAGGTTAATTTATATGTTAATATATAGCTAATGAGAATAAATGTCAATATCACAAACTTAAGTTCTTAAAGTTACATATATATATATATATATATATATATATATATATAAAGGTGTTTGAGTCAAATTTCCTGAACCAAAGACAGCATTCTGACTCAACTAAGCAATTTCTCATGCTTTAGATGAACCCTAAATTTACTACGTGTTTGCTTTATGTTATTTTTATTGCCCCCAGCTGGAGTCCCTTACCTAAAAGCACTGAGATTAATGACAGCGGTCCAGAGTGGTCTTGCTAAATGGCCACAGAGCAAACAGCACTATAAGAGCCCTCTCTTTGCCCCTCATTATGCACCAGATGCTTTGGCCCAGGACATGGTTTAACTTAATGTTTTTTCTGGCTCACATCACATATTCTAATGCTGCATCAAATTTATACTTGAGAAATGAAATGTGCAAAACTGATGCACGTTTTCAGGCAGAGAGTTGTGCATTCATATAATAATAATAAACATTTTTTTAAACCACCTTTGCAGATAAAAAAAAACAGATAAAGGGGAAAAACATAAAATAGATCAATAAAAATAATAGCTTAAGGCATGAATTTAAAATCAAGACTATGTAATTTATCAGCATTCATAACCCAATTAAAAAAAGATTAAGATGAGATACATACACTCATACATATAAAAAAAGGGTAAAATAATCTTTTAAAATCATTACATCCCTGAGGTCATCTGGAAAAAAACTGCCTTTTTTTGAGGGTGGGGGGGGGCACAAGTTATAAAATACTAATACACTATATTAAAATTCGAACATCAACATTAAGTAAATTGGGAAATTGTGCAGCATCTTAAGAAACGGTGTGATGTGTTCACATACTTCGGTTCCGGTCAGAAAATGGGTGCCTGAATTCTCACCATACGAGCCACAACAAAGGCGTTGATCCTTTCTGTGGAGGAAAAATGCAACAAAGGATGCGATCTGAGCACCTGACCATTGTTTGGGCAACCTGCTCTACATTGTCATTTAAACCATAAAGAGACCAATTTCAATCACCATAGTTTCAGGAACCAATCAGCATTACCTCAGTTTTGCCACTGATCAGGCAAAGAACGTTCTTATTCATCTGTGTCAAATCAACAGATTTTTGCGAATCAAGGCTCTGAGGTAATGTACATTTCTCAACAAGATAGTTAAGACCAAGTGAACAAAAAAATATTGGAAACAGATAAGTGGAAAAAGTAGAGGTACCAACATAGAGCCCTGGGGGACACCAATGAGAACAAATATCCCTTTGGATTTAAAATCATGCATACAAACAAACCAGGATCTGTGTCAAAAGTAGCTTGGAGGTCTAACAAAAGAGCCCCAGAGTCAGAAGCCAGGATTAGATTGTTAGTGACCTTAACTAAAGCTGCCAATGTGCTGTGATCAGTGGTTCGAACAGATTGTTAGTGGTGAGGTGGTCATACAGCTGAATACCAAGTACAAGTACTTCAGCAAGAAATTTCATAAAAGTAGTTTTGATCATCCAGAGCGATTTCTCTTTTAAATTAAAACATAGAGTCCAGGTCGTATTTTCCAGTTATCCATGTACCAAAGCACCTTAGTAGTAAGGTAAAAAAGGATTCACAGCAAACAAAGAGGCCAGCAATAAAAAGACTGATTTGGACTGAGAAGGATTTCTGACACATTTTTGCATCTAAATTTCTTACATCCAAACAATATCAACACTATTTTGACGGCTCCACAACGCACATCCATCAGTGACTCCTTAACCCAAGTAAATGGAATCTGCTGAATCATCAATAAGTGAAAGCAAAGTGTGTTACTATGGTAATACAAGTCGTATGTGTTGTTCAGTGAATGGTTTACACTATTTCCTGCACCTGGCACTAGAACACAAGGCTGAGGCAGAGTACTAATTTGCGATAGGAAACCAATCATTTCAAATCGCAAATCTACAAATGTATTAATTTGTATTCAAACTGCTTAATCTGTGAAATTTACTTAATTAGAGAAGAAGCCTAAAAATAGAGAAGAGCCTTTTTACACATTTTTTTGTGTTAGTTAATAATAGAAAAAAAGTACAGCATATAAAACCAGTGAAACAGTGATTTCTGGGAGATCCCACTCATCATGAACAGCACCCCAGACTTTGCACGCACTGTAGGGAAACCACTGCAATGAAGTTCTCCAAACCCTGACATCAACATTGGACAAGACGATGCGGTTACAGTGAGTTAGCAGGGTGTGACTATGCGAAGGCTGGCAACAGGCCCCATTGAACATGCCAGGATCTAAGAAACCCCAGTTCTGTTCAGATTTCATAGGCTTGAAATCATTTTCTACACTACAGTTAAATCCAGATTTATTAACTCTAAATAAGCTTTCTTCAATGAAACACTGTCAGAAACTATGGAAACCATGTCCAACAGAAAATCTAAACAGTAATTTGTGTTTGCTCAGGGGTCGAGTTGCTGGAATTTGCTATGGCTCACTTGGTGAGTTTGATGAAAGAAGGCAAATTACATGAAATTGCATACTACAGCAAACCAAACTGGAAGACCGTTTCCAGATTGGATTCAGGGGCTCAAGAGAAAACAATGACAGCTAAAATGCAGAATTAATTTTGCTGTAAACCCATGGTAAATGGCCTCTCCCAGTCCATCAGATGTTGTGTTCCTCTATAACCAGTGATTTCCTAGCACTTTATGAAAGTGGCCAGTTGTGACCTAAAAGATAAAGACTTTACCTGGTTATCAAAAAGTCCTTCGTTCAATATCCAGCTCCATCCAACATATGACAACCACAAATGTGCTTCCCTTGAGTGTGGACGGGTAATGCAGAGCAAACTTCCGGTAGTGTGTGTACATCCATACATGATTGTAATGCACTGCAAACATAAATTGTTTCTAGAAAATCTGCCCCTGGCCAAGAATGTCACCAGTACAACACACAGCCTCACTCATTTCCCATATAACACAAGGTATAAAGCATTTGTAGTCCTTTATATGTTGTGTTTTGTGCGTTTCAGGCATTAGAATCAGGAATTTATTAATGTCAGGAAATACTATGTCTGGTCAAATTGCTCTGTGCACAGAAAGCCAGTTGTCTTTAAAATTGTGAGTATATCTCAGTCAAGCACAATCCTTGAGCGTGTACTCCTCAGAATCTTGTAGTTTTCTGTATTAAATACAGCCATTTTACTACGTTTTTGCCACTCAGTTGTGCTCCGTCTCAGTGAGGGGGGTGTGGCTTGATAGGAAAGTGACATAAATGCACATCCTCTATAGAAACCAAGCAAACGTAGAAAGAACAACTGAACTTCCTTTAGAAAGCCCCCAAGCAAGGGGGAAACTGGGAAACTTCTGACTGAAAGAAACTTATGGGAACATGTCATTCTACTATACATTATTGTATTAAATAAGAAGGGGTTTGGTTTATTGAAGTTAACAGACCAACTGATCATCAATCTCTTACCTTTCTTACAAAAGTCTTGGCTATATTGAAGATATGTTCATAATTTACAGCTAAAGAACTAAAGATAATGTCATACCATTATTTAGAATCATAATAGAAGGACAACAACTTATCCAGAGAGCCCGTCTGTGGGCCAGACCAACATGTGGAGGAAATTCACGATCTTCACATTCAAATCACAGCTGGAGACAGAAAGCAGTTTTACTGTCTACATGGTGGGATAAAACCAGGCTATTTGAGATCAGGATTGGAGCTTGCTTACTTCTACTCTCTTTTGATCTTTTGGAGAACACCTGCATCTTATGGCTGAAGGAAATCCTTTAAAAGTGACTTCTACAGTAATGTGATGGTATTTGAGCGGAGACAGAGCACTGAGATCTGAAGATGCTTTTTCTCTTCTGTAAACAACAGGCAGATCTGGAAATCCTACAATAGAACAATGAATAAAATTCAAGCAAACCTGCAGTGAATCATCTTGCTTATGGTGCCCTGGGATTGGAGGACTCATTTAATGTGTCGTGTAAACAGCTGTTTAACAGCTTTTTATCAATTGTGTGTTTGGGTTAGTGTTATGAATGAGTGTTTAAAGAGATCCGAAAGCACATTTCACAGTTCTATGCTACATGTAATGTGTGATACTCTCTCAAAAAATTTCTCACCAGGTCCTTCTCCTTCACAGTTCCTGGCTGGTGGAATTCCATTGCCGTCCCATTACGGAAAGCTGAATCTCTTTACACCTTCAAAAAGCAACTAAAAACTCTACTCTTTCGAGAGCACTTACTAACTTAACTTAAAAAACAAACCTCTGAAGCACTGATTTGAATTAATTTTCTGTACTAGCTTGAAAGTGTTCTATGTGTATGTCTGCTTGATGTTTACTCCCAATGTAAGTCGCTTTGGATAAAAGCGACTGCTAAATACATAAATGTAAATGTAATGTAAATGTGATACGTTATAAGTAAATATTCAAACTGGTTTGTCAAAACATCCTTAATTATTATTTTGTACATAGGCTTGGTTATTTGGATATGACTTTGATTCAAATTTAGAAACAGTGGTACCCCGAGATACTAATGCTTTGAGTTACGAAATGTTTGAGATACGAAAGGTCTCGCAGGAATTTTATACAAACAAACAAACACAAACAGTTCTGCTCTATTATCCGATTGTTTGTCTGACGCCGCTCTGCGCTTCCGGGTCCTGGTACTCCATTCTCCCAATTTCAAAAAGTGCAGAAAATGCAAAAAGGGGCTCATACGCTTTAAAATACTTTAAATCAGTTTTAAATCGAGGTAAAAATTATTTATAGTTTACCAATAATGTACTATAACAAATGTTTAGAGTCTAGGTGTCGTAAAAGAAATATAGAAACGTAGAAAACACCCTTTGTATGCATGGTAAAGCCTTTTTATATTCTATCTTTACAGGAAATAGTGGAAGTCATAATCAAAAGCTCTAAAATTGGTAGAGTATATTGTGTTGGTTGGAAACTTTTCTTCATGTACATTTGTCAATTTTGATTTGTCCGTCTTGAACTTTGTGGTGCTGCACTTGTATTGAATGTGTCCTGTGGATCATATTTAGAACTTGTTTAAAATTCAGAGAAAATTTTAGATTTATTTTCATGTACAATCGTATTTTGTTAGCGTTGCTGTGCTGTTAAAATGGTCCTCTGCATCTGTGACAATATTTTTCTGCTGTTTGTGTTCTTTTGTTAACTTTTCTCCAAATGCATTCATGGATTATTTCATCATAAGTAATTTTTGTTTTGTATGTTTCTCATGAAGAGCCACAAGGTAAGTGCGAAAGGGTTAGGGTATGATTATAGCTTTTTAATTGTCAACCATTTAACTCATGTTGCTGGAATGTAAATGTAAATACATGTTGATAAATAAATTATTTTTGTAAAGAAAAAGAACATATGGACATTTTATAAATGTCTAAGAGTACATGTGTTTTGATCTGTGTAAGATTTAGGGCAGCATGGTGGCGCAGTGGGTAGCACTGTGGCCATCCATATAAAAGGTTGTTGGTTTGAGGCTTGTCTGTGACCTTCCTGGAAGAAGTCTGCATGTCCCCCGTGCTTGTGTGGATTTCGTCCAGGTACTCCGGTTTCTCCACAATCCCAAAAACTTGTGCCAGGTTAATTGAATAATCTAAATTCCCCTTAGGTGTGAATGTTGCCCTGCGATGGACTGGCGATCTGTCCATAGTGCACCCAAAAAGGGAATAAGCAGGTTGGAAAATCAATGAAGATTTGAGTTTTGAACTTTAAAGTGTAGAAGTGCTAAGTTGATCTGAATGAGTAATAAGTCAAGAAAAGAGCATCAAGAAAAAAGTTCTACAGTTTATTGTATCAATAGACTTGAAAGCGTCACAATAAGATATTGAGGTTCAAGCACAAATCCAGCAAAAAACTTCACATAATTAGTTTTCCCTGGGACCACACCATTGGCCAATGATGAGTCTGGAGAAAAGGCATACTTCCTGTCTGGGGTGGACCACAGAGACTACAAGTGTGAAGATGAGGGGAAATGAGAGCACTGGTGGCCCAACTCTCCACAGGGTTAAATCACTGCCCTCTAATTAACAGCAAAGTGCTTCTTTCAGAGGCCCCTGGTGCTTAAAGCATTATAGACAGCATCTAACAAGACTAATAAGTTTGTCAGTCTGGGGGGTACAAACAAGATGCTTTGAGGTCTTGCTTTTTGTGTACTTGGCAAATGCTAATAAACCTACCCTGGACCTCCAAGAGGAAAACACATAGAATGAGATGTGTTTTTTATGGTTGTATGAAGGGTTCTTTAAGTGAGAAAATAGTTATTTTCTCACTTAAAAAAAGTCCTTCAAACGTACAATTTTCCTCTCACTATGCAAGTGGGAAAATAACCATATAAAAGTATGTATTTATAACTGTCTTGTGCACACATAACATATTCTTTCCAAACCAACACAAATTTTCTTTGACCAAGTTGTACATAATACAATAAAAGATGCCAAAATAAATAAAACATAGAACTATATCACAACATATAATGTTGTGCTTTACATACCTTTCAAATGCAGCATGTAGAGAATACTGCAACTATAAACAGATGCCTGTGCTATTTACTTGATAATGAGTCGTCCATCAGCTGTGCTCTGGGCTGTTGTGAATTCATGCAACTTTTAAACTATAGGTCAGGGGTGCTCATTACGTCGATCGTGATCAACTGGTAGATCGCGGAGGTGCTACCGGTCGATCGCGGCGTGAATTTGAAACAATATCAGCCGATCATCCATCACGTCGCAGTTATCTGCAGATTCATGGATTCGGTTTCTCTGCTCAATAGCTCGAGACCAGAATGTTCTTAGTAAACAAATAATACCTATTTTTAATCTGTGTTATGTAGCGGACAAACTACAAAATGTTTTTTTATCAAAACATGTTTCCCTCGGCATTCGCAGAAGCACATTACCGTCTATGTGCAACCCGCTGACGTGGAATCGCTTAGGGACCGTCTGAAAATTACCAGATCCAAAATATGTTTTACCCAGAATATGCTTCATAACTTCATTCTAAATTGCTCTATTACAACCAAAATCAAGCAACACGCCACTCCTCACCTGCATATTGTACTGCATGACTCAGTTTCAATAAATATTAAAATATTTATTAGAGCATCATTTTTATTCTTGGTTATTTGGATCAAAGCTCAATTGCTCCCATAAAAATCACTCTATTACCACCCAATTCAGGTCACACACAACTGTTCTAATGATTCAATTCAGTGCAAGTCATCAAATTAAACTCAGGTCATTACAAAAAATGTAAATAATTAATTATTATGAGTGTTTTGTCAATTCTCAATAAAGTTGAAAATAATTGTTTGTTGATTGATGTTTTACATTTTTGTAGCGGGTAGATCACTTTGACTTGGTCATTTTAAAGTAGCTCGCAAGCTGAAAAAGTGTGAGCACCCCTGATCTATACTATTTCTGATGACTCCACCTCTCCTGTTACACCTTCAGTGAAGACATTGCAGGTCAGCTGCTCTGGTTGAAGTCTTTATTATTGGTGAGCATAACAACAGTTGAGTGTTGTTCCTGGAAAGGAACATAGTTGTTTTGTATGGCTCTTTGTGTGAGTGAGAAGGAACCTAGAAGAGTAATAAATTCTGTGCTTCTCTTCATAATTTCAACCACTGTGACTTTCTGGGGAAGATTTCAACATTTTCCACTTCTTAGCCTGAATTTTTTTCAAAGTTCCTTAATTTTTTTTTCTCTCTTTTGAATTCTGGTGAATTTGTTAATGCTAAGTGTTAATGTAGAGTTTGTGTGGCTCTGAGGATGACTGCTACCCTTACCTTTCACCAAATGGGAATAGACTCCTGTGACCCTCAAATGGATGTAGTAAACAAACATAAACGAATGAGGTTAAAATAGTTTTTAGATTTATACATTATGTTAAAAATGTTTATGAGTAAATAACATAATTTCAATCTGTTTACCATGGAACATCATTATTTACTTCAGAACACATGTAATATGTTTTACATTTCCCTATAATGATTTTACAAGGCTTATTTGGCAGCTTATATTATGCCTGATCAGAATCCCTGAGATGCTTCCAAAATCTGCACATGAAAAGCACAACTGGCCACAGACAAAGTAAAGTCTGTCTGTGTAACTGTGGTTTTTGATTATATCATTCCTAACAAACCTTGTAAACATGCCTCATTTAGGACAAACCCTAAACAGATAAACAACTTTCCAGTCAGTGTGGAAAGCCAAAAATCCAATATCCGCAAGAGTTTGGTCAGCTTATGGCTTACATAAGTCTATTGAAGGATTACACAGACCATTGACTAAAGCTTTAACTGACTGATTGCATAAAAGCAAAGTCACAAACACACCAGCTTTAAGTTTAACAAAGCGCTCAAGCAAGGTTTTCCTCAGTTCCTAATATTTGAAATATGTTTATGATATAAGTCCACCCCAAATCCTCTGCTATTGCCTCAACTTTGTAGTTATGGTGTGCTCATAAGAGGGGCCTCTGCCAACCCTCAGATGGTTTTGGGGTGAAAGTGTATGCCATTGTGCTTTATGCATGATTGCTTTCTTGGGAGTGCCACAGAGCAGCATCACTGGAAATGAGCTTGGGTCTTAGGATGTCTATGATGTAGTGTTGATGTAATATGGCTCCCATTATCTCGAAACAATAGCCAACAGATGTGGAATAATCTTCAGAGCATCAGAAACAAATACCTACATGTTTTTAAAGAATATGATTTCTAACTAAGGTTTGCTACCTAGATTTGAATGATGATTATTACATTTGTCAGTTTATACATAAATATAATGATTAAAATCACCTCAAAATGTATGCTTTTGTAGGAAATGTATGATTGGATAGTTGTAGAAAAAGGTTTTCACTGCATGACATTCATTTATGTAGAATTTAATAAAAATTTGAATTTAGTAGTAGTAGTAGTTTATTATTTGTATAGAACCAGAAAAAACTGTCTCACAACAAAACAAATATAACAGCCGTAAAACAAAAAATACATCAAATCAGGACAATATTAAGATACATAAAAACACATGAGCAGTACAAAAGCTTTAATACAATGTGACAAAAATAGAGCCCAATTAATAATTGGGAAAAGCCTGTAAAATAAGTTTTAAGGTATTTTAAATATCCACAGATTCGGCCATTCTCAGTTCTTGAGGAAGAGCACAACCTCAGTGCCACAGCCTAAAAAGCTTTGTCCCCCTTAGTTTTAAGCCTGGTGCGAGGTACCATAAGTAGATTCTGATCAGATAAAAGTGATGAGTAACCAATGAAGAGAAGCAAACAGGGGTGTGATGTGACATCATTTTTTTGATCTTCTGAGAAGTCGGGCTGCAGCATTTTGAACTAGAGGCAGTCTTTGCCCTACAGTCATGTGTTTCTTCTGTTTCTGCTTGTAGAAGCAAAAGCAACAAATCTTACATAGCATTTTTTGTCGGGCCCAACCATGGTTCAGATATAACAATGAACATTACTCTATGATCCAAGACTGGCACAAGTTGCAGCAATGTTATTGTCTAAGAAACATCAAATAATTGTCTGCTCCATGTGTGCAGGAGAAATGAAACCAGCTCTGTCACTCAGGCCAAGTATGGCCCATATGCTAAAGTAAAAATGGTCTATTTTCAGTTTGAAAATTTGTGGTGATACAGCCTTACTCCTGTTTAAATTGTTTTAAATAATTTGATTCATTGGGTAGAACTTCATATGTTTAAAAAAAAATTCTGAACCTTGACAGGAGACTGGACACAAGGTAAGGCAGGCTTAAATACTAGCTTGGCTTAATGGATAGATAGATAGAGCACAGCTGTTATTTTTTCTTCCGGAATTCATTATACGAATGTTTAATGAAACTTAACAGATATTTAGACACTTTACAGTACACATGCACCAGTGCAAATGGTTAAATATTGTTTAAAATAATAATGTATTAGCAGCAAGACTCTACCACACCTCACGGTTGTTTAGAGCTCAACTTTCCTAGAAGACAATTCCAACATACCAGCAGTAGTCCGCAAGGAACAGAAAAAAGACATGGCCTTCCTCAAAGTCTGCATCCCTCATTAGAAAATCTCAGTTTGATGACACACCCTGACAGAACCTGTCATCTCCAAATTCCATCTCTGCATGTCTGAGTATCAGAGACCACACTGCCATAAAGCAGATATAACAGAGGTTAATGGCAATTAAAAACAAGAAAGAAATGTTTTATGATTTGCAGGTCTAGCGTGATACTGAGTTTAAAAAAGATGAACTGTGTGGAGTTAAAAACATAATTGGTTCACAGCATCAAAGGTACCTGTTAAGATGATGTGTTTTAAATGTCTAATTTTGTGAAAATTAGTGTCTGATTGGGGTTCAAAAGTGTCGGAGTGGGTGTGGCGAAATGGCTCTATAGTGCCACCTAATGAAACTCAGCTTATGGTGCACTAACAGTTTGTCATTGGTGAATGTAATTCAGCACAGATATGTAGAGCACCAAGACTTAAATATGAGTAATATGAATTGTGTTTCCAAAATCGACAGGGTGTCTGCTTTTTTGCCAAAACCTCTAAAAATGGTAACTTTTGTTTATGCCGTACTTTAACAATCTCCTCCAAGAGATTTTTCAATCTCCCTTGGTTTATTTTAAGCAATATGAGATTGTGAAGCTTTTTTGACTTTTTTAAACTACCGGTATGTACACACTGTGGCACATCTCGCAATGAACCAGAAGTTGGTAATAACTCAGACATGCAATGTCAGATCGGTCCCAAATTCACCAACGTAATTTTAACTATTTTATCTTGAATACATCTCCTGAACAAGGCATAGTCTCTAAATAAGACATAGGAATCTCCCAATGTGCATAGGGGCAACAAACTTGTCGGAGCATGGTGATGGTGCCTGGGGTGTTTGAGCCCTTTGATCGCTGCTTGCAGTGAATCAGCATTCGTGAAAGCATTCCTGGTACTGTTTAAGTATCCAACGTGGTTTTAATCGAAATATAAACATACTAAGATGAATTATTTGCAGCAAGTTCGCTTGATCTAATCATGAAAAAAATATAAACCTAGGGATTCATTGTTAATAATATTTAAGCAATCTTTATAAGCAGATGTTGTTTTCAGTGTATGTAAATGTGTAAAAAACATACACATGAACAGGGTTAAAATCTGTCATTCCTACTACTCTTGTGCTTGCACACACACTCATTACACATTTCATGGACAACACAGAAAATTATTTATACAGGAGAAGTGGGGCTCACAAGATTTACCTGAAACATCATCCCCATGTTTGGGTTTTTCCTGAAGCTCAGCAGCCTGTTTTCAATATTGTTACAGTACAGTTGCCAAGCGCATGAGCACACCTGAGTAAATAGACAGCACGCTTTCTCCCTCACACTCCCTCTCTGAGTCGAGATGAAGAACTCTTGGCACTGAGAAATAGTCGCTTCTTCAGGCTTCATTCTTCTTGCTGTCAGAGGTGTTAGGCTTGGCGGTTTGCGAAGATCCATCTCACTTCAGGACATTGTCTGACCAGACAACAGCTCGTCAGCTCCATGCCAGAGGCCCAGCTTTTCCAGCTTACTGTACTCCATGAAAGCACCTCAGTTTCTCTCTCCATTAATTGGTCCTTCAAGAATTTCAGCCATTGAACATGTCAGGGAACATGTCTAGGCCTCCTTAGCTCAAGATGAAGTCAAAGACTTAAAGGATGTAAAACACAAAAATGGATATTTTGTCAACGTTTACTCACCCTCAAGTCATTTCAAATCTCTGTCTTGTATGGTATGTAAAATATATATTATTAACAGATTGGAACCACAATTAGAGTTGTCACAATAATGACTTTGTGTACCTATTGCACAAAAATGGATTCCCCCTTTTTTGTGGATAGTAATGACACCAAACAGCAATTTGATTTGAGTTTTTTAAGTAGTTTAAGCTCTTTAAATGTACAAACTCCCATTTAATGTGATCACGGAAGTCATCCGATGAGATTAAATGCAAAAATAAAACAAGAAACTAAAAAAAACCTACTGACCAACTGTCAGTATTGCATTTGTCTCTCTTTTCTGAAGTTGCACTTCAACCACTTACTAAATTATCTAGCACACCTGTGTCTAATCTCCTTGTTTCCTCCTTGCCCAATCAGTGCCTAGTTCTCATCTGCACTTCTTCTTTACATGCCTTCACCTCTTCTTTTCTCAAGCCACAGTCACATTATAAAAAATAAATAAATAAAATGAGGCAATGCCAAAGCTCTTGGCTACGCTGTGCGATTCCCGATTAAGCATTGACAGTGTTCAGCTGTGAAGAACTTTGACCGGTGATATCAGGCAAAAAGATGAGTCTTGAGCCACAAAAGTCTGGGAGCTTTTTGATCACTCAATAGAAAGCACATGTAATTTTTTTAGGATGTTGTTGCTTTAAAATACATTTAAGAACATTGTGTTATAGTATAGGTGAGTTATGAAATGAATTGTTTGTTTTTTAAACGATGCTGTGTGACCACCCATTGCTGTCAGTTCTATGATTCACACTCCTTGACTCTCCATGATTGGTTCCTGCCATCTTGGGTGTCCCATGTTCTCTCTGCTGTGGGTTGATCCATCTCAACTCCACTGCTGACTGTAGAATGAACTATATTATGTTGTACTACTGATGAGAATTTACTGTTGCTATTGGTGCTAATAAAAGGATATAAACTTCACAAAGAACCCTGAATGAGAGACAGCATTCACTACAGATACAGTTGTGCTCTTAAGTTTACATACCCAGGCAAATTTTGTGATTTTATTTTTCATGTTATCATTCATATGTCCTGAAAAAAGACCAAGAAAAAATTGCCAGGGTATATAAACTTATGAGCACAACTTTACTGAGCTGGCTAACAGCTTCTCTAATAGAAATTGTAACTCAAATTATTTGTACATACCTGTACAGATTGTCCATAGACGACTCTGTTCCAGATAAATCCTGCTTCAACGTACTACCAGGCTTTTTGTACACCTTTAAACTTTCTGGCCAAGTCTCTGTGTCAACGGAAATGTGGTCATCTCTTGTTGGCACCAAAGTTGAGTCCAATTCATTTTAACTTTAGCTTGTTATCATTAGAAAAACTGGTGGTTCAAAACTAGGCAACCTTTTTACCACTCAGTCTCACACAGTCTCTGTGGCCTTATAGGAATCAACCTCTATAGGAAATCATGGTATAGGTGGACCGATCTTCTAGCGTCCATCTTTATATTAATTATCTTAGTATCAGTGATGAGGACTAAACAATGATATTTTCTTTTTAAAAATATATAAAACATTCACACATTACTGAACAGAGGAACAAGAGAAAACTTCCTTCTGCTAATTATTTCAACAGAAATTGTTTCAACTAAATGTTGAATCTGTAACTCTCCCAAGTCAATTTGGAGTCTCTTTGCTTGGACAATATAAACCCACTTGCTTTTAAATGAGAAACAGAACTACCATGTTGAATAGGTGCATCTCGCTCCCTGAGATTGGGGTTTTGGCTGAAACGCATGGCTGCATTGAAGGGCAAGTAAGCATTGATGGCTTTACTAAAGTTCTCTTATTTTCAGACTTTACATAACTCTGACTTCTTTTTTTGACACAGCCGGGTTCGGAGTTTTATTTACAATGTTTTTGAGGTACAGGCACTCCCCCGTCAAACCACTAGAACTGTAAAGTTTCAACCATTTTTCCATGGAAACTTGCTTTAAATGACATAAGGCTCATGAGAACATTATTTTATAACCAGCCCAGTCTAAGGTGAGTCAGTAGGAGTAATTAATTAAGTGGACGATAGTAACCAAATTTTACAATTGTATTGCAATTGACCACCTCAGACCATTCAAGGTGTTTGTGACTGCCAGGTTGAGTTGGTTTGAATGCTCTACTTTTGCCCTAACCTGATCAATTGTGAAGTGTGGCAGAACAGACTCTGTCTGTCACCTTTTTGAAGCTTTTAAGCAGGTCTTAATTGAAGAAAAACTCGCAGCCTTAAGGATTTAATTATTTAATGAGTTATAATGAGTGTTTTACAGCAATGTGACCGGATTCATCCATATCCTGACTCCAAAGGGGTGACCAAGAGTACTCTGTAAAGGAAAAGACATTTATTCATAAATTAAGATTATTCATTCATTCATCTTCTTACCAACTTTTTCCCTTTAGGCGGTCATGGAAAAGATCATTTAAGATTTATTTGTATTTAAACTTTGTATTATGGGGCACCACGGTGGCGCAGTGGGTAGCACTGTTAGAAGGTTCCTGTGCTTGTGTGGGTTTCCTCTGGGTACTCCGGTTTTCCCCACAATCCCAAAAATATCTGGTTAGGTTAATTGAATAATCTAATTTCCCCTTAGGTTTCAATGTGTGAGTGAATGTTGCCCTGCGATGGTCTGACGACCTGTCCAGGATGTACCCCTGCCTCTCATTTAATGTGTGCTGGACACCCAGCAGACCCCCGTGAGCCCAAAATGGAATAAGCGGTTTGGAAAATGAATTAATGAATGAATGAATGATTGTATTATGCTGTTTAGTGTGTAATGGTATGACTTAAAATGTAAACGAGTACTTTGTGTCCTCACCTGCTTTGGTTCATTCCAACCTTTGGCCCCACCTGGTCATCCGAGAGATTCCAAGAGAGCTCTACAGAGAAACCAGGGAGGGAGGAAGGAAAGAAGGAAGGAAGGAAGGAGGGATGGAAGTGTGCCGCAGTGCACAAGAGCTAGGCACCAGCAGATCTTTGTAACCCAAAAAGGAAGAAGCGTGTAAAAAGTTGGATGAACAAATATCTTTATGAATATCTACTTAAAAGGCTTGAAATAATATTTACACAGTACATAAGAAAAGCAATATTTACACAGTAAATAAGAAAAGCTAATAATACCTAAACATTTAAAATAATAAACAAACTTTCCCTAACAGTCTTCAGTCTTGAATCACTTTGGTGGTGTAGGCCCTTTATTTAACAGACCTGCAGGTGTTAGTGCTGACTGAGGATGTTTGATTATGTGGTTATTAGATAGTCGGCTTTAGTCTGCCCCTTGCTGACTTGGAGGTGAATTACATCCTGGAGGGAAACTATTTTTATTTTTAAGAACATTTACGAAGATATTTGCAGTTTGTAAGGAAAACTAGCATGACTGAATAAAATGCACATCAATGTGTAAAATATATATTAAGTGAAATAGCACGTTAATCCAAAATTTGGTTTGGTATTGTAAAAAAATATATATATAAATATATATGTTATTTTTTCACCAACTCTACATTTCAGATTCATGAAGGGATTGTTTGAGTTTAAATGGTTAAACAACTCAATCAAGAAAGAAACCTAGGTCATCGTGGAGGAAACAACCTTTTGTGCCTGGTTAGCAAGTGATGTAGTTTTATGCGACTGAAAGCTCCCATTGACTTTCATTTTGATTGTGCATGCTATCATAAAATCTTCCACACTAAAGCTCTCCTTCTTAACTGTGTTCTCTTCCCCTCTCATCCCCTTTTCTTTCCCCATATGGCTTTTATAAAAGCCAGACTCCTATAGAAGCATATTAAAGAAACACAAAACAAACGGCAGGAGAGGTAAATGGAAGGTAGTGAAGTCTTTTGAACCTCGGTTACATTATAACCCTCCTAAACACATCCAGCTGGCCAAAGTTCAGGGAAGACATAAAAGGGGCTTTTGCGTGTTACCTGGGAGAATGATAATAACCAAGTACCACTAAAACTACTGAGACTCTTCACAATCAAAGCAATGACTCACTACACGTATTACTGGCTGCTAATGGGACGTCTGTATGGACGACAGCTCAATGTGAGACGATGACTATCTCGTTACGCAGCCAACAGCCATCATAAAGAAAAGGAAATTTTCTGTGAAAGTGATTAAACTCAATTTCACTAGGGTCGATAAAATTTCCTAAGATGGGGATTTACTCTAATTTCACACGACAAGGTCATCCGTGTTATTTTGTTAAGGCTACCAGTGAAAAGCAAATTTGCTTTGGTATCATGGCAGCCACTTTAAGCAATAGTGAAATATTACAAAAAATAATTGAGTTTCTTTATTCTCGGAGCATAAAACCACAGATCTGTTTGTCGAAACCTCTTGTCTTCAAAAACATGGCCTGGTTTGGAATGCCTTTAGACAAACAAGGAACAAAGATGCATGTTGAAGTGAATATTATGTATCTGCTCATTTTAATGTGCCTGAGTTTGTGTGTCTGTGTTTAAGGTTTACCCAGTGAGGGCCATGTGTTTTCTGTGGTTCCAGTGTGGAGCTTCTACCACACACAGCAAATATGAGATTGTGGTAGGACTGCAGGGTTTCAGAAATGCTCTCATGTGGCAAGGCCACTAACCGCCATTGACAAGAGAGTGAGGAGTCTTTCGTCATCCTAGCTTTACTTTGACATATGAGGGACACGGAGAGGCTTTGTCCGTAAAGTGAGAAGACAAACAACATTTGTTTCCCATCAATTCCAAAACAAGATAGACACCATTTCTGGAATAACATCAGATCAATGCAAATTGGAACAATGAAACAATAAAATGTTTTCTATTTACTGAATTAAATGAATGTTTTTGTACATTCTATCAAAGTATCCCAAAATGTGTTTTGACAGCTACTTTATTAAAACAAAATTCAATGCAATTTTTGAAGAAAAACTAAAGTTCAATGTTTAAAGTTATGTTTCATAAGCTAATTTTGGGTTCTTTTTTATTTCTCACTGCAATATTGAAATATTGGACTTTCTTTTTTTTCTGAGTATACTACATTCCTTAAGGTATCCAACATTTAACTTTGAATAACCACTAGTGATCTGGCTCAAAAAATTCTCAATTCATTTTTCTCTCTATATGAATTTGTGAATCAATGATAAGGTCATGTCCACTTGTACCTGGTTATTTTGAAAAGGAGCATTTTTCTGAGCGGTTGTGTTGTTCGTCCACACGCAACCACACCACCATTTTCACTGTCTTTGCATAGGTGAAACATATTTGAAATTATCCGGAAACCGTTTTTTAATTCGGGGAGTGTTGGCAGAGTATTGGCGGCTGAAGCAAGGACTATGTTGCTGTTTATTCTGCTATTGTAGTTTATGACATGTACAAGATTACATGCACATGTTTTACATTTGTTCACTGAACAGAGGAGCTTGTGTTTTTGCTCACGCAGTGTTAAATAATCGTTTTAAAATGTCAATGTCATTACAGCATTTCAAGGGTATTTGAGTATCCAGGTAAATACATTTTTTAAACGGAGACGTGTGGATGCTGTTACTTTTGTACACAGTGTAAGAAAAAAAAAACGGGTACGTGCAGACATGGCATAAAAGATAACAGAACTGAGAAAAAATTGTATACTTCAGACACATTAACACTGCATTCCATTACTACCCCTTAGCCCTTTACCCCTTTTAATGATGGGAAAGGGCTGAGTTGACCTTTGTTTTCATAACCCACACCCTTATACAGGACACAAGTTGTTTGAATCACAAAAAGTCTAGTTTTCCAAGAATAATGGCCTTTTAACACAATGACCAAAGAAGAGCGTTTTCTCTTAATTATCTTTATTTGTTTCAAATTTAAAATTAGGATTGATACATTTGCTGATCCATCAGAACCATCTGGCTGATGAATGTGTCATTTTATAGGTGTCCTGACTCATTGGGGTATTTTTCAGCCTGTACCTTTTCAAAGGTTAACTTGTAAATTTATGGGTAAGGCTAAGGGATAGGAATAAGGGTAGGAGTTCAAACAGAAAGATAACTTGTTTACAAAAGAAAGCAAAGATTTGAAATCCTTAAACTAGTCACACGTCATATCATAGGCTGAAATTTCACTACATTGCCTCACTCACAATATTTAATCTTTACTCACTCAAACACAATCACTTCATAACCAACTAACTTTTTTCATCTCTAAGTTAAATCAAGATTAGATGCTGGTCAAAAATGAATGTTTCCAAAGCAACAGCACCCAATGCTTGAAACAGCAGGAATGAAAGTAATACATAAGAACAAAATCATCAAAGTAATACATAAGAAATCCTGAGCATCAAAGATATAATGCTTGTAGAACTAAGCTCTCTGTAAGATTTGTAAATTCATCAATAAAATCTGAACTTCAAGTCTGCGAAAAGGAATGAGTATCTTCAAGCTTCACCTACAAAGATAAAACATGTGGACATATTTTAAGCATTCTCAGATATCTATATCAGTTAACTTCAGAGACACGTCAACTATTTCAATACATTACACAGGCCTCTTAAAGATGATGTGAGGCGAGAAGAAAATTTGAGGCTGATGTCCCTGACCTTGTGAGACAGAGGTTCTGGGAAATGTATGTATTGAAATAAACTCTGCCAGTGCCAGCTAAATGTGTACATTACCTGTCAAATGTGTCTTTACTTTTATTACCATTTATATTGTATACTAAAAGCATCCGAATTCAATACATACAAAGAGATCATCCAAATAGCAACCTTTTGCTTCATTGCCTCTAAAATATTTGTCTCTCTCTCTCTCTCTAGATGATGTAGCCAGCAGAAATTATTTTCACTTCAAATGTGTCACGGTTAATTTGTGATTTGCCTCCTTAAAGGGGTTGGGACCTTCATCTGTTGTACAGAAGTCAGGTTGGAACATGACAGACAGCGCTTTTGTGACTCCTCCTGGGACCTCCTATCATTTATAAATCTCATTAAGAGAATGGCAAGAATGTGACTTACATTTTGAACAATTAAACATGCAAAATCCATTCTTTACCCATATGTTATTTGTTAGGGTCAACAAAGCTTTGCTGGTGCCAGTATCAAATGGTGACACCCTAGACTGGTCACCAATGCGTAACAGAGCCACATTCACTCCTACATGGAGTTTAGATTGGGCAATTAACCTAAAGCAAATTGGACATTTGGAATGTGGTTAAAGGTGGGTTTATGCTTCCCCATCAAACCTTGCATGGCCTACGTCAGAGATGTGTGAAGTCACTAACCTCTCCTCTGTAGTTTGACATGCACTTTTCCACAAATTATAACTTTGCACATGTAGACGAGGGCCTGATTTGTCAGTTTAGGAGCATTTGTAGTGTTGCGTCACGTCATCTCCTCCATGAAAACAAGAAAGAAGAAGTGGAAGAATAATGAACACAGCAAATGTCTTTTCTCCTTCCCTAATTGCAGTTAAGTGATTTAAGTAACAATATTTGTTTTTCCACATCAGATTTAAAATGTGGTGGAAACCGGAATACGTCCAGCCCACCAAGGATAAAAGCATGTGAAACCTTTCAGGACGGTCCACAACTGGCCTCAAACCAGCAACCTATACTGTTGGTTATAGACCTCACACCGATCCGAATAGAAATTCGTACAAATCTTCGCATGGCTTCTCAGCAGGAAGCTCTTCATCTGGGTCGAGGAAATATTTATGCACTCTTTGGCTGAAAATGGCATTTGCAGTATAACAGATGCCCTCCATGCCTCACCTAGAAACAGGAAAGAAGAAGACGACAACAGAGAAGAAATCAAAGAACACATTGAAAAAAACAAGGAGCGGTTTATACTGTTAGTGGCTGATCACAGGGAGCTGTTTGACAAAAATGAGGAGAAAACAGAGGACTTGTGCCGTACTATTTCTTTCAGCTTTCATTGGTCAATGAATCCAATATGGAAATCCGGAACTCTTTTTCATTGGCACCACTCTTTCGGTCAGATGTGTATTGTCCTGTTGGTGCCCATAGTTTTTGATTGTAGAGGCTAATACATTTTGAGTGATTTGCTTTCGAAATTTTTGAATCATGTAGGAAAATTAATAGTTTGATAGTCTGAGTGATAGTCAGTTAACAAAAAATAAAACATATATTAATCTAAATCAACAGAACTTCAATAGATTAAGTGTGTTCCAATAACTCAAATTCACATCCCAATACAACTTGCATGGGGTGGCTAATTCACACTACAACTAATGAAAAGAACAAGTAGCTTAAAGCAAAAAAAAAAGAAGTTAAATCTTGACATGAAATCTCTACGTGCTTTACTTAAATGAATGCTTTAAAGAATGTGCTAAGAAAGATTGTCCTTTTATACTCTAGACAAGACAGATGTTCCTTAGATGCCTCAGGAGAGATTAAGTAAATCCTTTTAGTATTTTAGTAACAGATACTAGAATACTGTCTGATTATTGAAAGAATTTAGATTTGACGACATTTATTTTTTATGCATGTGACTGAATAGAGCTACGTGTGTTATCAGGAATCCGAAGGAGATTTAAATCAAAGGTGCTCCACTACAGCTGCTATTTCAGCTTCCTTCCTCTAAATAGCAGGTAGGCAACCATCTGCCTTTGATAAGAGTAATTTATTGATGAAGGGATCTCAGCAAATTCCTGCACGCTTCGACTCTGTAGGCTAGAAGAGAGCAGACAGTGAGAGTCGCCCCACTGGTCAAGAGGACTCATGACATTAATTACACGCTCTGTTAACATTTGCCCCTAATGTTCCTTCTTTGCTGGGTTAACTCCTTCCTGACAGAGGAAAGAGTAATAGGGCTTGAGGGGTCTATTTTCCGCTATTCGGCCATGACGGATGTGCTGTGTCCACGCTGCACGCTCTGTGTTTGTCTGATGCCACGGTTAAGTGCCATGCTCATAGAGCGAGAGGATCAGCCTCTCTCCAGGTGAAACTGAAAAGTCTTCTGACAAACCTTGTAATTGCTTGAAGGGGGAAAAAAATCCTTTGCGGGTCAATTCTCAAATTTCTGCTGGTGTTTAGATGCCTCGAGAAGGAGATGGATTTGAAAGAGCGTGCAGTGACAGGATATTCCCCTCGTAGAGTAAACAGAGAGGAAGCAACAGGAAGCTTCTTGGGGCTGTGTACAAGGATAGACTTGTAACAGATGTCTAAATGGGTGTATTGTACATTTACAGATGATCTTGAGGAGCGCTGAACAGGTTTGAACTAACTGAAGCACTCTTCAGAGAGAGACTGTTTGTGTAGTTAAGCAGTCTGGTTAACAAAAGAAGAAAAATATTTCTTGGAAAAAGTGGGGAGGTGCAACTGGGATGTCTGAACAAGTGTTCCCAAACTGACAGAAAAATTAAATACAGAGATCTTACATGAGAGATCCCCGAGAAGAACAAGAGAGATATAGAGCAAGAAGAAAAAGATGGTAAATGAATAATGACAAGAAAGAAGTAGCTTTGTTAACAACTTACAAAAAGCAAATGGAATGAAATGATGAGGATGATAGAGGTGGAAGAGATGGAAAAAAGATTTGAAAAAGGTGTAGGTATCAACAATATCAAAATGAGATGAAGATGAGTGAAGATGATATAGAAAAATGGATGAAAAAAGATGAAGATGAATTAGAACGATATTAGGAAGGTAAAAAGAGAAACAGGGTTACAATATCCCCGAACATGTGAATAGAGGTAAACATTGGAAATCTAAAAATCAAGAGAATGTGTAGAGGAAGAGAAAAGAATGTTTTTTGACATTTCTATATTTTTTCCTTCAAGAGAAAGCCTCAGAATAAATTAAAAAAAAACTGTTGAGATCAATGTTATTAGCCCATTTAAAGAAATAATTACTTTTATTGGCTTTGGAAGAAACCACTGTTATCTGTTGTAACTTTATTTGGATAATTAACCTAGTTAAGCGTTTAAATTGCACTTTAGGCTGCATGTGATGGTCTTACAAAACAACTAGTTAAATGTCATGCACTGTCATCATGGCGAAGACAAAAGAGATTCCTTTGGAAATAATAAAAAATTTGGAGATGGAAGCATTTGTTTATCAAAGAAACATATCGAGAAGCAATGTAAAGAGACAAACACAGTGGGGAACATTAAGATTTCAAAAACTTTAGAAAGAAATCTAGTCTGAGAGGTTTCTAAACAGCTGACAAGACACGAGTGACTCTGGAATTCATGTCTTGATGAAGAAAGTCAATAGAGTTCAGCACAGGAATGTACTGCGAGGTGGTTGCTGACCAAGAAATACTCCACTCCTGAAGAAGATATCTAAGGATAACCTGGGGAAAAGTGACACATTCTGGTTTGGTTAAAGAAAGGAGAAGCTTTCAACATACAGTTAAACATGGTGGTGGGAGTAGTATGCTGTGGTGATATTTCAGGAAACTGAAAATTGAAGACTATAAGAACAATTTTGAAAAACAACTCGCGGTATCTCCAAGAATACTTTGCAAAATTATGACCCAAAGCATACCTCACTGCAGGCACACTAAAGTTCAGAGTTGCCAGAACACCAACCAATCTATTCCGGAATTATGGGCAATTATACCTCAGCAGACATGCTTGACTGGTTGAAAAATTCAGCAAGGCTGTTATCAAGCAAAAGGGCATTTCCATTTAACATAATCATCAGAGGACTAGTAATTATTTCCTATGTTATAGTTGTTTATGTTTGTATTACAAATGGTGCAATCTACCTGAATAAATTGGTATGTTTCTAAATAAATTGATAAATTGTCTTTCTATTAAACATTACTTGAGAAATATTATATGAAAAAATCTACAATCACAGGGGGGCTAACACATTTGTCTTCGACTGTATATTGAATGACGATAACAGTGATAATAATGACGAATATTAGAGGAAGCTTTAAAGTTTTAAAATAAATAAACAACAGAATGGTCAGAATATGCTATATAACACCACAGCGTGATTCTATAGTCCAGACTCCCAGACTGCACACTTGTGCCTAAATCACAAGATGAAGCATACACCTGTCTGATTCTGGGTGGGGCACGGAGAAAAATTGAATGTAGGTGGAAGCTCCACCCGGGAGGTTCCTCAAACACAGACATGGCACATCTGCAGACGCTGCTCTCTTTGTGCGGAGATGTAACAATCCAGGAAATGCTTGTCCAAATGTGTTATGACATGCTCGCCATGGTGCAAATCCCACACACCCAACCACATGCCTGCACCTTCTTGAGAGCTCAGTGTATATCCGCAGGCCACACTTTAGCTCCACTGCTCCAGAGGTGTTCAGCTAGAACCCTGGATGAACATGTCATGTACCCTCCTCTAAAAGCTAATGTTTGTAGCAGCAATAAAAAACAAATGAGTCTTATGAACTCAGATCTAGCTGCACACCATCACATCATTTTGTCAATTTTAATGATCACCATTCTTTGAATTACAATTTATTATTTGATACTAAACATCTCAAACTTCTAAGGTTTTTTTTGACAAATCTGACAACAAAGAAATCCTTCATATCCATGAGTCACCATTTAATTCTACAAAATACTAAAAGTTATTCGATGATAAAAAAATGGCTGATTGTTCAGATATGGATTAGATTTTTAGTAATAGAATAAAATACTACAAAGAAGAGATGTATTCATGCATACTCATAGAAAGAAGCTTTTGGAAGACATTGTCAAATTCATTACATCATTGAAACACTATGGTTGTAAACAGTGATTCACTTCTCAAACTTGTTTGTTTGTCTGTTCATTTATTTGTTCATAGTCATGGTCTCCAACAAAACAATTGGTAAGTCCTTATTCTAAAGGAGGTGTGTGGAGAGAAAGGCTAGCTATGAACCCAAAAAAACGCAGTCAAACATGGTGGTGAAAACCTCATGCTATGAAGTGTGGCCGGAATAACTGCACTGCACTAAATCAAAAGGGACAATCAACTGATCGAAACTTCAAACCTTGAATGTAAACCTCCTTTCCTCAGCCCTGGTGATTAAAATAGGTGTGTATTCCACAATACAATGATCCAAAGAAAGTTCTGATGAGAACCCACAAAAGGCTCCTGAGGAGACCCAGCTAGTCTCCAGCCCTCAATCCTATAGAATGCCAGCCTCGACCCCTTAATGACTGGCAGAGGAATGGAATACAGTATCTTCTGATATGTGTGCAAACCTGGTACCAACTACAAGAAATGTTCAACCTGAGATGGTCAACAAAGGTGAGATCGTGATCGTCGAGAGATGATGGTGTGGCTTCTTGTGAGCCTACCTGCGCCGGAGAGAATGGCTGTGCAGTCCAACTAAGACTTGCATTCTCTTTCTGCTCAGCCTCTGTGTACAATGTACCCTTCCTGGATGTGCGGTTGTCAGCTTGACTTTCCCATGAGTTGGGCTTGATGGATCACTGCTTCATGTCATGCAGTTTTGGGCACCCTGTTGTCCTTTGGCCTTCGGCCAGGGCCAGAGCGATGGTCTGCGTCCATTCTCTTGACATGGCCAATCCACATGAGACATCTCTCACTGAGAACTGCATGCAAGCTACTCATGTTGGCTCGCTCCAGCATCTCGGTTTTGGGGACGCTATCCTGCCACTTGATCTGCAGTATGCACTGCAGGCACCTCACATGGATGCACCTTTCGTACCTTGCGTGAGTGGTCCACATCTCGCCACCACAGAGTGGTGGGAAAGCTGGCTTGGTAGATGCCAGTTTGGTCTTCTCAATGAGGCTGGAGTTGTTCTGTTTGGCCATGGCTGTGATCCTGCTGTTGATCTCCTTGGAAAGCAAGCTGGAGATGGCGGAGCCGAGGTAATTAAAGCTCTCAACAACCTCCAGGTTTTATCCGAGAATGTCAATGTTTGGAGGGGTTTCTGTGCCCTGAGCCATGATGCTGCTCTTCGCTATAGGCTGATGGTCAGTCCAAACAGGAGTACTCATAGGAAGCCCACACATGAACATGCAAATTCCTCGAAGCCTGGAACTGGCAACCTTCTTACTGAAAGGCCCCAGGGCTACCCAGATAAACAAAATAATTTTGAAATAGTTTAGATACATTTTTATGGTTGCATTATCAAACCATCAGCCAATCAAACAACAAGATAATATTTCATGTTTTAATTAGAAAATAATGAGCTTCAGATATTTGCATGATTTATCACTGTGTATGTATATTATTTTCACTGCTTGACATCAGCGTGGCAGCCATTTTGCATAAGCTCCTCAGTTCACAGCTATAAACCTCCTTTTATGACTATGTACATTATATATAAACGCGAATGATCATCAAAAGGAATGTTGAAAGATACAGAATAAGTTATTGAAACTTATCCAACTGCACAGCTTTTAAAGAGATAATAAAACAGCTTGTAAACAATGGTATGTTGTGTAATAGTTGCATTCCAGCTGTGACATCTTCCATAGAAGTCAGGCAAAAACAACGCGTTTTTACACATTAACCATGATTCATTCTATGCACCAATTGTCCCCATAGTTATCTTCTTTTTTTACTAATAAACAGGTAGATTTCTAAAGTTTGAGTTATTTTAGTGTCTAAAGTTTGAGCAAAACATCTAGGCAATGCCAGTAAGATTATAATAGTGCTGACTCCTTTATGATTGTATTTTAAAACACACCACATTATGGATTTATGTTGAATTTGGACAGTTTTCATAGTCAGAACTCATTTAATTTATTATTTGAAAACCTCATGATGGTATGTTAGGGGAACCCACAGCTCATCAATATTATGGTCTCCAATTTCATTCCTGAACCACTCTATAATTAAATGTGTAAAAAGCCAGACTCAAGCGCAGACACAGAACACTGCATACTGTTTACATATAGCAACAGGCATTAAAGAAAAACCACCACAGCAACCCATCAAGACCCCTACACACAACATCCAAAAAGACTTTCAGAGCATGAAACACTGCTTCTAATATTCTGAAATCACTCCAAAGGACAAGCCCCACTCACCCTAAACATAATTTCTTCTATAAAAACCAGTATGTGTAGTGGGCTATTCTAGTGTAAGCTTCCACTGAAACTATTTTTAACTTTTCCAAAGCTCTGTTTGGACATCACATCTGTTCAAGTTTAGTGGCAAAGAGCAACTCGCTGAACCGGTGTTTGTGTATGTAAAGAAGTGTGTGAGTGTGTGTCTCTGCATGTGTGTGTTAGCATGTTCTGCCCCCAGTAAGAGTGGAAATGGTCCATTAGGATCAGAGAGCGAGAGTAACACGCACTGCCGCCCGGGGGACAGTGTAACTCAATCCAGAGCAAACAATGACAGATCGAGGAGGTGCTTCAGCGTTTCTGAAGCTCATGTGACTGGGGCCTGTTCTCGGGGCTCTGCATTGATGCACGCTACGATAGACAGTCCTTAAGTCAACCCCCCCTAAAGATTTTCATTGAAAGTAGTGAATATAATCAATATAAAGAGTGTTTGCAGGATACAGAATAATGAGGTCTGGAAGAAAAACCTTGGGATACAGTTTTACATGATGAAATATAGTATAATTGAAATATTTAGTGTATAGGATTTAATATGACTTTAGCCTTGAATTCGCAAAGATGTGAATTCATTGTATGCGCAAAACTGGAATATTTTGTATGCGCAAAACTGGTGTCCAAGAGAACACAATCGTCACTTCCTGATAAACTGGCGGCAAATATCAAAAGAAAAATGAAAGTTGCTGCATTGGAAGGTCTTTTTTTCTTATCTATTAACTTGAACATGTAGACAAAATACAATATGCACAGTGGGAACGCAGCCGGTCAGTTCTGGAAAGTGATCGTCCAGAACGACTTTGATGATAGACTTTGGTTAAGGAATTTTAGAATGAACACAAAAAACATTTCAGACGTCGGTGCATTGCCATTGCCCTGTATAAAGGGGTTTATTCTGTAATTGCATTTCCATCAAAGTTTATGTGTATTTTTTTCAGATAAAAAAATGTATGTTGTTTCTATTCATGCATTATTCTGAAATGTGCATAAAAATAGGTAGATTTAAATGCAACAACTGCAGCTATATCAAATCATCTTCGTCACTTCTTTGAAGGCTTTCCACACAGTTTTGAAGTGCGTTTAGAGTCATTTTTTATGGCAAAGAAAGATCAATAGGGTAAAAATATTGGCTTATAATTATATTATAAGATTAAGGTCAGAAAACTTCTCTCAACCATTTCTATCACCCATGCTTCCAGTAACTTGCTCTTTAAATTGGTGTGCAGTCATTTCAAAACAAGATGATGCCATCCCCATTTTCATACAATGTTAGAAGAATGGAAAATCTCTTGCATGTTGAATATTTCAGGGTCCAAGCGTGGTTCCTTCAAAGCAACCCCATACCACACGCCCCCTTCACCAAACTTCACAGTTGTGCAAATGGTCAAGTCCCATTCGTGTGATTCATCATGCCACTCTCTCCCAAAAGGTATATGGTGGGATACAAATAAAGTACCCCAAGGAGCACCTTGTTTTACCTTACACAATAAAATATCTTTATTAGTACATAAAATGTCTCTAGGCTTACAGTTTTTAACTTAATAAAGGCACTACTGAAATAAGGTGCATATTTGGTTAACAAGGTGATTATTGACCCTAATGTTTACCACTGTTAAACTAATAATTTGTTTAACAGTGGTAAACATAAGCAACCTTCCATGAAGTAAAATTGAAAATAAAACTTTTAAAAAAATTAATGTTTCAACATATTTTAATGGATTTATATAAAATTGATGACTGAACACCCATAAATCTCTGGGATTAGAAGAATTTGTCATGGTATTCAGAAAACTATCTTATGAATGTCATTTCAGACCAATCAGACAAGAAGCCAAAAACATACAGCACTTAAGAACATCAGCTTTAGTGCTCAAGACTCTCTACGAAAACCACATGCGTTTTATGACACCACATAGTCTCTGAATAACCCTTTAAGTCCCTCAGAAAGATATTGTCATTGCTTTCTATACAGTGACCTCATCCTTTTATCCTTACTTTTTGGACTTTATTGAAAGTGTGAGGGTGTTTCCAGAGACTAATTATGAGAAAGAGAGATGTAAAATAAAAAATGGATATTTAAGTGGTGTGTTTTTTTCCTGTTTCCAACACACACCAAGCCTGTCTGCTGCTGCTTTATTATGCTTTGTCCCGATAAGTCTCTGAATGAAAGCTTGTTATAGCATGGCTAGCAACCTCATAGCATAGTTTGCGATCTTAAAGTGGTTAAATGTGTCAGCTGTAGACGATGGTGTAAAAAAAGTCCACAAATTTGACTACGAAGGAGCAACAAATTCAGACAATCACCTCATTTCACAGTCTTGAGGCATGTGGTCTGCATTAGTACGTCATGCTAATTGAAACAAATGACCCTTTGGTGAAACACTCTCTCCTATCACTTTAAAAGCATGCCTAAGATGAACATGTGTGCACTGTACATTATTGCTACGGTAATATGAGGACCAGTTAAAGCCAAGAAGCATAAAAAAAGATAATCACTCTCTTGTACAAAAAATAAAAAAAACGTACAGTGTTTTTTAACGTAATCAGAAAGGTGTATTTTCCGAAAGCAACTCTTTCATCTCCTTCCTGTCAAACAGGTGGCCTTTTTTGTATGGGGCGATGAAAAAATATAATATATGAATAATATATAATACACTGAAACAAAAATTTATTTACTTTAAATGTTTATTGTGAGCATTAATCACAGAATGGGTGTCGTTGATTTACAATTTGCCTTTTAATACAATACTATATGAGCTATTTTTACAAGCAGAGTATACTGAGAACACTTTAAAAGCCCACATCAATCACAATTGCTTTGGAAATCTCTCAAATACACACAGGACAGCAATTAACATTCCTGAAAATTGCATATTGAATTAAGGTAAACTGATCTAACCCCCAGGAGCTTCGGGTCAATCGATGCATGTGGAAACACAGAAAAGTGGAGTGAACATGTGCACGCTCCAGTTAAAAGGCTGAAGTCATCAGACGAGGGTGTCTCTGGCAATCTGTAGCTGTGTTTAAAAGCCGCACCCCTGGCATTCTGTCTCTACAAGTCAAATACACACCACCCCAGAAATAAAGAATTGTTATGGAGGGGATTTTCTAATATTCTTTACGCTCAAAGAAAAAGCAGCATGCGCTGCAGAATCCAATCGCCCACGCACTCTGTCAAGACACTTGATTCCAATTAGATATTTTCTTTACATTCTTGTTCTAGCCTGTCTGGGCTTCTCGACTCCAGCATTCCCTTGCTCTTTTACTAACACACACCAGCTCTCATTTTCAGTGCTTTTCTTTCTATACTTTCCTCCATCATTGCTCTCAATGACGGTATCATTGTCCAGATCAATCACCTATTCATTACAGGCTACGTTTAGAATCCGCTGAGCTCATATACGAGACAGAGAATGTGGGTTTGTGGGTCCTCGACACTATGAACCCAACAGCTCTCCCATATATCACTCCATTATTACGCTGGAACAAAGCAATGGGAAGGAATATCTGATACTGCCACTGTCATTTACATGTGCTTCCTCTCTCAAATCAACCCAGACAAGGCCATTCAGGACAGCCGTAAACATCAAGAAATAAAGCTTGTGTCTTTCATAAGAACATAAAAGAGAGTATTTCTTTCCTCCTTGGGGGAAGGCTGGTCATTTATTAGTTTTGATGGGGACATTTTACTGAAACAACATAGTGATTAATGTATTACATATATATATATATATATATATATATATATATATATATATATATATATATATATATATATATATATATATATATATATATATATATATATATACTCTATATATATATATTTCAGTTTCATCAAAATAGTGTCTGTTTAGCAGATATTTAGTCTTTACAAGACTTCCAAAAACAAGAATTCATTGAAAGGAGACATAAAATCATAAGAAGTGTTCATTACATTACTAAAACAAAAAAATATATACCCGTATTTTTCGGCTCATAAGACGCACTTTTTCTTCCCCAAAACTGAGGGGGAAAAGTTGGTGCTTCTTATGAAGCGAATGCAAACCGCCGCGAAGTCCGGTAACGGCCGTATGAGAGGTGTAAGAGCTC